>VXCM01007091.1:54106-77960 GCA_014773175.1 Lucifuga dentata
AAAAAAAAAAAAAAAAAAAAAAAAAAAAAAAAAAAAAAAAAAAAAAAAAAAAAAATATGGCTTCAGTTACACCACGCATGTATTTATTAAAGTATGTATAAAAAAATATATATATATGGCTTCAGTTACACCACACATGTATTTATTAAAGTATGTATAAAAAAAAACAAAAAATATGGCTTCAGTTACACCACGAATGTATTTATTAAGCCTGTTAAAACAACATGGCTTCAGTTACACCACGCATGTATTTATTAAAGTATGTATAAAAAAAAAATATATATATATGGCTTCAGTTACACCACGCATGTATTTATTAAGCCTGTTAAAACAACATGGCTTCAGTTACACCACGCATGTATTTATTAAAGCTACATACACGCCAACCTAAAGAATTATTGCTTTCTAAAGCTGATTCATCATGCTGAACAAATGCAGCCAAAAGACCACGACAGGCTGGGATTATTTACATCGGCTTATTCCCATACTCGCGCACTTTAATTAAAGGACCATACCAGTAGTTTGCATGTTTAAGCCTAATATATACAACCCGCATATGTTACTGATAATTTCCACAACATAAAACAATATTTTATTTTCCTGTATTTTGCCAATCTTTCAAAAATCAAATATTCAGGTGATACACCCACCTTAAAATTCAATGTTTCACCTGCTAACACGTATGTTCGAATGTAGAATTCACAGCCATTTTTAAGTTATTAGTAAAAGCCGTCTTCTCCTGGGACTATATTTCCTGGCGGAGACGNTCACAGCCATTTTTAAGTTATTAGTAAAAGCCGTCTTCTCCTGGGACTATATTTCCTGGCGGAGACGCACATCGTCTTCCATGCAGCTCTGTGTTGTATCAGTTAAATAAAGTTATTTTGACAAAAACTGAATAAACATAGTATTTGCTGTGATGGGTTACTTANATCAGTTAAATAAAGTTATTTTGACAAAAACTGAATAAACATAGTATTTGCTGTGATGGGTTACTTATCTCATGCTTGTTTCAAATCTCTACAACTTGATTATAGTTGATATTAAAACTGGAATGAACTGAAACTAATGGCAGTCTGAATGGCAGGAAAAACAATTCTAAAATTTAATGCTCCAGTAGTATGTTTTGGGAAATGTTTGTANTCTGAATGGCAGGAAAAACAATTCTAAAATTTAATGCTCCAGTAGTATGTTTTGGGAAATGTTTGTCAGTAACATAACGTGTATGTGGGTTGTACATATTGGGCTCCAACATGCAAAATCGCCAGTATTGTCCTTTAAGTCAACGTGGAGGATTAAACACTATGTCCACTAGGGGGCAATGTGAGGGCTGAAATGTCATTCCTGGTCAGCACCAGAACACCTTACAAAGTACTGTATATACTCGAGTATAAGCCGAGTTTTTATTATCAAATTTCACAAAGCAAATCAGGGGTCGGCTTATAGATGAGAAATTCAGATTTGATCCCAGAGAAGGAAATTTCCAGGGGTGGAAATACTACCATTACCACTACCCATGGAAATAGTTTAAATCATACCTTAGAATGAGATATTTCCTGACTAAACATCTGATCAAGCACATTTTGCGGCAGCCAGTAAGCTCTGCTGTGATTGGTCAGTTGCGGTAATCAGCTGCTGAAATAAATATGTTTGCTGGTATGTGGATTATGTTCAGAAAATCACAGTAATACTATGACAATACCCAGAAAAACAGGTAATTTACTAAACAAATAAATTGATGGAACAACATCAGGGGTCGGCTTATACACGGGATTGGCTAATACTCCAGTATATATGGTAACAATAATAACAGTAAATAATAATATGCTTTACCTTAACACTTGAAGGTTATATGAGGGGGAAAAATACAGTGTTATATAATCAGTGTTGGGAATGTTGACACCTCATTCATCATTGTGATCCCCAGAGAAACATGATGCTAATGCGCTAAAAATAAGACCTACTTCCTTTACTAGTCGCCACCTCACACACACACACAAACACACACACATACAGACCTGCTGAGTAAGGTAAAATGCTGCCAGATCATTTAAACTGGTTCTGTCTGTTTTAACAAGGGAACGTATCAACAAATAGGTAAATGACCTGAGGCGAGTACGACAAGGCGTGTTTCTCCCACATTCAAAACACGCTAAGAGCCAACTCCAGCAGAATCCAGAGCTGCTCTGCCTGCGTGCAAAGCAGAAGGTTGTGAAAATATGCTGCAATAAATCGAACCTTAGCCTTTTGACATTCCCGTGGTTTAGCTTCATTTTACAAGAAAACTATTAGGTTTAATTAGACAACAGTTTGGTTCATAAATTCACAAAAATAATGACAAACACACACACAAAACCAAACGCCACCGCGATGTCCTGAAGTCATTTAGTCCAACCAGCTGACAAAAACCATTTTATTTTCTCTGTTAAACAAATAATAAAAAAAAAACAGTTGTTTTGAGAAGTTTGAATCGAAAAATGTTTGACAATTTTATTTAACAGCAACATTTTCACAAACTAATTTTCCATCAATCGACTGGTTTACACGGTTAAACATGAAGGACTTGGTTTATAAGTATGGAACGTTGCAGATATGTTCTTGTCTTCAAGTTTTGATCAAGCGTCAGAATAGGCTTCGTTTGTGGGATTACCAGGCCATGAAAAGGTCAAAGGTCATAGCTTGCAAATTATAAGATTAGAAGCAGATATTGAGGAGATGATGTAACATTTGAAAGAACTGCAAAAAGCAAGAGACTCTCAAAGTAATTTTTACAGTGTTTACAAAAAAAAAAAAAAANACCTCCGGTCTGTTGTCTCAGCTAAAACGGGAGAGAAGAAAAGATTCTGTGGCTGTGGAGCACTTATATATGCACGGCACGTACAGGGCAGGAGGGGGCGTCGCCAAAAATAGAGCAGAAAACACAACTCCTCCCCCTTTATGGAAGAATTCTCTTNCACACACACACACACACACACACACACACACACACACACACAAATGTCAAAGCAATGGGGAGGCAGACACATTCTCAGACCTTAAGGTAGACATGATGGCAGACACACACACACACACAGTATTAAGTATAAATAAAATGGAATGGGGCCAGTGGAGGAAAAGTGACAACTGTAATCTAGCCTTGTTCTGTGTGACCTTTGACCCCTGCTGGGGGGCTTTAAAAAACAAAAACAAAAAAAGGACCCTTAAACTCAATCAGGAGGTATGGACTCATTTTAGCAATACGATTGAGCACACACATTTCAACACACAACACTCCACTCACGCACACACACACACACACGCGGTAAATAACTCCTGAGAGGTCAAAATGGTCAAGGTTCAGTGAGCAGCAGGCTGATCTGTCTTATGATGGACAGTTACACACTAACAGACATTCCTCATATGCACACACAATCACACACACACACTGCAGAGCCAGCATGTTTGTGGTTGTCTGAACTTGCTCATGAGTTTTTGTAATGATCTCACATACACACACCCAGCATCAGGATCAGGCTGAGTTGGTTGCTACGTAATACTTGAGCCTGTATTGGCCCTGAGGCCTGAAGCTGTCACACAGGCCACGCCTCCTCTCAGCCTGTTTGTTGCTGTTTCAAGCAGCAGATTAGTGTCTGAATCTGTGTGAAAACACAGCGATGACGTGCAAGCATTGGCCAAATCCACGTGAGACGCAGCTGCAAATCTGGTTCAGATACGTGCAGGTTTTGGTAGAAGAAATCTGGATCTGTGTGCCTCAAATGCAGAAGAAGAAATGAAGAAATACCTTACTGACAGGTTCCAAAACACAAAAACGTATTTTAGTCTCCCTGTCATTTTGCGAAATCACCTAGTCTTTCTAAATCTAATGTTCAGGTGATACAACCACTGTAAAATTCAATGTTTCACCTGCTAACACATATGTCCCAATGTAGAAGTCACAGCCGTTCTAATTTCCCTTAAAAGCCATCTTCTACCGGGACTATATTTCCGGGTGGAGCCATACATTGTCTTCCATGTAGCTCTGTGTTAGTCCAGTTAAATAAAGTTACATCAAAAAAAAAAAAAAAAAAAANAAAAAAAAAAAAAAAAAAAATTGACATTGTGTTTGTTGTAATGGATTATTTATGTCAAATATATTTCAAGTTTCTACAAGTTGATTTTAATAGTGTACTAGAATAAACGAAAGCCAATGGCAGTCTGGAAGGTAGGAAAAACAATTCTAAAATTTACCACTAAAGTAGTATATTTTGGAAAATAATTGTCAATAACAATCATGTATGTACACATGTATCATGCGTACATACATGTTCATGCATACATGTTCATGTATGCATGAACATGTATGGGGGTTGTATATACTGGGGTCAAATATGCAAAACTACCAGTATTGCCCTTTAAGAGAAACGAGATGAAGTTTGCATTTCTGAGGTGGTGCTATCGCTGCTAATGCTAATGCTCACTCCCCAGTTCTTGACAAAGAGCCAGCAGACAGCGAGCACTTAGAAAATGAAAACAAATGGCAAAAACATTCATAAACAGGAAAAGTTGATGAGGTCTTTGTCCTCCATATACGACGCAGGCTGTAACGTGAGACATCCTCCTCCTCTCCTCTCCTCTCCTCTCCTCTCCTCTCCTGACCCATGATGCTTTGCATACCACGGCTCCCAGAACTAGGCCAACACTCTCCGATTACAGCTCGCCATAATAACAGCACATTGGGTTCAGAAAGACACGGCTCCACCAATCAAAGGAGGAGGAGGGTATGTACGTTCCTGTTTAGATGAGATCATCCAGTGTAAATATCTATCTACATAAATATCTATCTATATAAATAAATAGCTATGTGTATACATAACTTTGCTCCCGTGTGCTCCTGCATTCTCCACCTTCCCTGACTTCTGTTGTGATCAAATGTGAAGCATGTTGTAACTGCAAAGCCAAAGTATCAACCGCTGCTGACTTTAAGTTGAATTTTAGCTTTAACACGCTTGACATGCAGCTCAGTACAACGGTGTATTCATATAAGATGAAAAGGAAAATGAGGGGGGCATTATTTTGAGTTTTCAAACTTTGCAAATTTTAATAAGGTCATGGACTGCAGGCATAGTCAAAACACGAGGTGGTTTGATTCCCATTTTCATTATTTTCCCTTTTTCATTCTTAAAAAAAAATTAATTATTTTAAAAAATAAAACTGATTATTCATCATTAAAAATAACTTTCATTATTTGTTTTAGTTTTTAAACTCGCAAATATGCCAGTTTAAAAACTCACAAATTTGTGAGTTTTCTTGCGAGTACATGACCTTATTAAATTATACTTTTCCATCTGATTTAACAAAGAAATAGTTGTGCTTTTAGCACAAAATCATCAAATTATCATAAGCATACAGACTTTTAAAACTGGAAAATTTTGGAGTTTTAAAACTCGCAAATTCGCGAGTTTGAAAGTCCCCCTCGAAATAATGCCCCCTCATTTTTTTTTTCTGTCTTATATGGCCCTAATACGACATCATAGCTCAGGGATGAAATAACGTTAAAAACTCACATTTGGGCTGATTTAATGTGACAGGGTGAGTTTGGTGCATGTAAGCCTGCATTTGCCTGGCTTTGTGGGATTACAAGCCACAGCAATGAAAAGGTCAAAGGTCACAGCATGCAAATAATAAGATTAGAAGCAGATATTGAGGAGATGGTGTAACCTTTAAAAGAACTGCAAAAACCAAAAGACTGTCGGCGTAATTTTTACAGTGCTTACAAAAAAGAAAGACAGTACTTAAACACACACACACACACACACACACACACAAATGCATTTCCCTGGATGCATTCTTCAGCAGAAATTATTCATAAATATAGTATCAGTCAGAAGTAAGTAGGCCCCTGTCTATTAGGAAGAAAATCAGAGTTTTTGCTTTCTGTAAGCAATGTTTTAACAATAACTGAAAATGGGAAAATACTTCAAACTGAATTTTTATTAACTAATATTCTACATTGTACCTCCCTCCCCCATGACTTCATGTGGCATTGAAACTAAACGGTGACACATGGCTAGAAAGAAGACAGCAAAGACAGCAGCCTGTCAGATCCCAGCAATGCTTTAACCAGATAAACCTCTGAGACACTATAATAATACTATAGTAATACTATAGTCAGGGCTGCACGTAGGTGGTATCATTCTTAAAGGGAAAATATGCAGGTCTGCTTTTCCCTGAATGACGTGTAGCATATCTAACAAGAGAGAGACCTGCATCTGTCTTTCTTCATGTCCGTCTCTCTCTCTCTCTCTCTCTCTCTCCGACCCCCCATGCACTTTTCACACTCAAAAATAGAATGTTGTCACTGTTAAAGGCCCATATCAGCAATTTTTCACATTTAAGCCCAATAAATGCAACCTATATACACATTCATTAACTAATTTCTAAACCATAACTTTTCCTGTTATTCTGCTAAGTCCTCTAATCTTTCAAAATCAAATGTTCAGGTGACACACCAGCTTAAAATTTAATGTTTAATCTTCTAACACATATGTCTGACCATTGAAGGGATGCTCATTTTAATTTTTTGGTAAAAGCCGTCTTCTCCTGGGGCTATATTCCCTGGTGGCGGCATACATTGTCTTCCATGCAGCTCCATGTTGGATTGGTTAAATAACTGATTAATAAATGTTAATAAATTAATAAATGATTAAATAAATAATAAAGTTACTTCAACAAAAAAAAAATCATAACATCATATTCACTTTGATGGATTATTTATCTCAAGCGCGTCCTAATATTCTACATGTTCATTTCAAAGGCCTAATGGAATGAACTGAAACCAGTGGCAGTCTGGAAGGCTGAAAAACAACTCTAATATTTACCGTTCCAGTTATACGTTTTGGTAAATGGCTGTCAGTAACGTAACACGTATGCAGGTCGTTTAAATTGGCCTCAAACATGCAAAATCGCAGATCCTTTGAATGCAGTACAGTAATAAGAGCCATCGGAGATCAAATTATATAAGCTGAAGGTATCAAGATGACCCAAACAGGAAGTGATGATTCACTGCAAACCACATAAATTGAGATGTTTCCAAAGGAGACAAATTTTGCAATGAGACTGTTTAGAGTGAGCCAAGCACAAAAAAAAACAAAAAAAAAAAAAAAAAAAANAAAAAAAAAAAAAAAAAAAAAACATTGGCAAATCTTTATCTGTGGCAGGCAAACGATTATTGCAGACCGTCTGGCAGCTAATCACTGACTTTCTATTACGAAAAGCTGATAAGAAGGCGAACGTGAGGGCTGGATCAGAGGGAATCCCCTTGGCTAACAGGCTGTGTGTGTGTGTGTGTGTGTGTGTGTGTTTAGGCAGGGTATAAAACCAGGCGACTCAAAGTCATATAGAAATTAATCATATAAATTCTGGCTGAGGTAAAAATATATATATACAGTGTGTATGTATATATATATATATGTGAGTCTATATACAGTATATATATATATATATATATAAATAACTATTGTTCATCACACTGAATGATCGTGCATGTTTGAGCCTAATATATTCAATTGTCATACATGTAACATTACTGACAATCATTTCCCAAAGCATACTACTGGAACAGTAAATTAAAAATGTTTTTCCTACCTTCCAGACCTCCATTGGTTTCAGTTCATTCTGCTATTAAAATCAACTTGTTGATACTTGAAACGTTCTTGGGATAGGTAATCCATCATCACCAACAAGATGTGTATTCAGGTTTTTTTTTTTCTTTAGAAGTTACGTAATTTTAGCATTTAAGCTCAACAAAAAGCATGGAGTGAATGTATGCCTCCACCGGGGAATATAGTCCCAAAAAGAAGACCTGCGGTTATGGAAAAATTTAAAGGACTGTGACTTCATAAGGCTGTGTAACTATTAGCAGGAGAAACATGGANTTGAAATGTTCTTGGGATAGGTAATCCATCATCACCAACAAGATGTGTATTCAGGTTTTTTTTTTTCTTTAGAAGTTACGTAATTTTAGCATTTAAGCTCAACAAAAAGCATGGAGTGAATGTATGCCTCCACCGGGGAATATAGTCCCAAAAGAAGACCTGCGTTTATGGAAAAATTTAAAGGACTGTGACTTCATAAGGCTGTGTAACTATTAGCAGGAGAAACATGGAATTTTACGGTGGTTGTATCACTTGAATATTTGATTGCAAAAGATTAGGAGATTTAGCAAAATATCAAGAAAGCTGAAATACGGTTTTATCCTTTGGGAAATGATTGTCAGTAATGTAACATGTATGAAAATTGAATATATTAGGCTCAAACAAACATGACCACCGGTATGGTCCTTTAAGAACTTAGCATAAACTCCAATCTTCATGTTATTGTTTCCAGATTTCTAATATCACCTAAAAATTAAGTCTTTTTGTTTGTTTGTTTTTGGATAAATGACATTTGTAGTCCATCAACTAACCAGTAAAAATGGATGCCTGTGTTGTGTAAACATATTTTCAGTTAATCTATTAGTATATTATTATAATTTTATATATTTTTTTAATATTTTGAGGTAATTGTGGATATTGATCCTGCAGCAGGGTCCTGTCAGACCGGTTATGTTAGTCACTAAATAAACAAGACAAAGTTAAAACCAACAGCAGTCAGGTGTGGCAGATTTCTTTTGACACAGAGATTTTTAAGCTCTAAAAGGTCTTTTTTGTTTGTTTGTTTGAAACAAAAAGCTGCTGCAGTTTGACGAAGAGAAGCAGTGACCTCTAGAAGGCAGCTGCTGTTTTAGCCAACTTCCGCGCAGGCGCACAGCGTCGTTCAGTCAAGCTACTGTCAAAACTACAAAACTACGACTACTCGCTTCCTGTCAAGATTTTCAGAATAAATGAGAACATGTGCTGCTGCAACATTTGAATTAATGAAAATTTCATGACAGCAATGATAATACCCGATTTGTGCAAGGAAATACTGTCATTGTAAACTGTACAGATTCTACCCAAACCCACTTTTAAATGACAAATGACAATTTTAACAATTGATCAGTAGTATTATCAACAACAATATAGACATGTTATCGTTAGAGGCTCATCAGCAAGCTTATCACAGACTTATCATAGAACATATGCAAAATAATATTATTATTGTTTCTTTTTTGAAGGTTTTATGCATATTTAATGCCTACTTTCTAAATTAAAAGTGAATGTTTGTTATGTGCAGTTTACTTTTAACTTTACTTTTAAATAGTTACAAAATGTATGTTTGTGAAGTTTAATAAATATCATTACTGAGAACAGCAGTTTTGTTACAACACCTTAAAGGACCAAACCAGCGATTTTGCATGTTTGAGCTCAATAAATTCTACCCCATACACGTTACGTTACTGAAAAACAATTTCCAAATATAAAATCATAATTTAGTTTTCATGTTATTTTGTCAAATGCCCTAATCTTTCAAACTAAAATGTTCAGGTGACACACACCTTAAAATGCTGTGTTTCGCCTGCTAACACGTATCTCTGAACGTAGAAGAGGCAGTCGTTTTTAATTTCTCAGTGGGAATATATTCCCTGGTGAAGATCTTCAGTATCTTCCGTGTAACTCCATGTTGGACCAGTTAAATTAACAAAAATCTAAATAGTCAGTGGATTATCCCAAGTGCATTTCAAGGCTCTACAAATTGATTTTAATAGCATACTGAAATGAACTGAAACCAATAGCAATGTGGAAGGCAGGAAAAAAATTCTAAAATTTACTGCTCCTGTAGTATGTTTTTGGACGTAGTTGTCGGTAACATAACGTGTATGCAAGTCATGTGTATATATGGGGCTCAAACATGCTTAATCGCCAGTATTGCCCTTTAATATACGTATTTGGTTCTGTATAGGGTTACTGTCAATAAAAGGTCGTTTATGTAAAAAAAAATATATATATATATATATATGCATGCACGGAAATACACACACGCACACGCACACAAGGCTTATATTATTAGTCTATTCTTACTCCCAAATACCAACATCAGAATTAGCTTAAAATACTGTTATTATTATTATTATTGTTATTATTATTATTACATGCCAGGGTTAATTATTTTGTAGGCCATCCTCAGCTCCTTAATGGCATGCTTTTATTTTAAAGCGCAGCCGCCCCTTTCCGTCTCTTGTCAGTCTGCGGCCATCTTCACGCAGACGGAGTGTCTGTGTGTGTTTTACTCACCATCTCTATGATCCTGGTTTTCTTTCCCGCTCGCTTCTTCTTGGCCACGATGTACTGAGCCAGAACCACGCCGCCGAACAGGGCGCACACGCTGGCGCTGGCAGCGGCACCGACCTTCACAACGGCCGTCCTGTCCATAACGGTCCGCTCCGCTCCTCCAACGACCACCAGCAGCCCGGCGCCCGGAAGACTCCGCCAGTGTCAGCCCGCGTAGCCAAAGATCCTCTGTGCTGGACACAACACTCACTTTGTAGCCAGCATCAGAGCTAGCAACACAGCTAGATAGATAGGGTTCGTTAGCAAAAGAACTACCAACAGAGCGAGTTAATAGATAGGGTTCGTTAGCAACAGAGCTAGCTACACAGATAGAGTTCGTTAGCAACACAGCTAGCAAAAGAACTAGCTAGATAGGGTTCATTAGCAACAGAGCTAGCTAGGGTTCATTAAGGTTTGTTAGTTAGTTGTGTGCGCGTTCTACTAAAGGTGCTCAATGTGGAACCTTAATATTAACACAGATTTACAAAATAAAATCTCAGTTTTCTTCGTTACAGTTCACATTTTCAGTAACCATGGCAGATTTTGGAGGAAAAATTTTCCTTATGGCATAAAGGGAGCTTTGCTAGTTGATGTTATTCAGTAAATCCCATTTTCTCTTTCTGAAAGTGTGTGTTAATCTGAAATCAGTTGCTTTAATGTTTTCTTAGAATAAAAGCTGTCAGACTCATGGATTCATTTTTCACCAACAATGCAACATGGTAGCCTCGCACCTTAAAGACAAAACTGACAATTTTGCAAATTTGCGCCCAATACATACAATCCGCATACATGTTACGTAACTAACAACCACTACCAAAATATACAACTTCAGGTTTGAATTTTAGCCCCCTACCTTACAGACATTAGTTTCTGTCCATTCCTTTAATGTTCTACTTTCCTTCAGACACGTGAACGCTTCTGTGGTGTGTTCCATCTCTATAATAGACAAT
Source organism: Lucifuga dentata (assembly GCA_014773175.1). Classification (NCBI taxonomy): domain Eukaryota; kingdom Metazoa; phylum Chordata; class Actinopteri; order Ophidiiformes; family Bythitidae; genus Lucifuga; species Lucifuga dentata. The sequence continues at coordinate 65,283 of VXCM01007091.1, forward strand.
CTTCGTCGGCACTTCTCACTTCTTTACGTCAATGGCTGGTCTCACCTCCAGGGGGCGACATCTCCCAAATTCCAAAACATTGAAATACAAGACCTTCAAATTAAATTTTGACATTGAAATACAAGACCTTCAAATTAAATTTTTAGAAGTTGCGATTATTGCGATAATAAAGGCATGACAGATACACAAGCCTGTTTGTAGATGAAAATAAAGTAATCATCTGGGTGTATGTTATTAAGAGGAGATAATCAACTAAATAAAGTTGCCTTTATTAAAGGCTACTGATACTGATTGTATTAATAAAACATTTGGCAGCAACATAGTATTATTATAACAAATTATTAATAATCATAGCTCAGACCACTAGTGGGGGATTTCTGTAATTTTAAGGTTCAGTTTACTGGTCATTTGAAGCATTAGTTTTCATGTGAAAACAACTGTATAAGGCTTTCATGGCAGTAGGGGGCGCTGTGCAAAGTCAGAGAATCTGACCCTTAAGCTCCCAGTATTCTTCAAAAACACCAAAGACAAAATGATGAAAGGTGGGTGAAAACATCCTAGAACACAGAGTTCACACACACACTGACACCTATGTTATCTATATGTTTTATAAATTTTACAACTGGAAAATGGGAGACAGAAAACTGCTATACCTTGGTTTCCTGTTGTTTTTGCAGCAAAAGTCATAGATCTTCCTGTTTTTCAATGACAAATGCCTTATTTCAGCCAATATGCTTGTTTTGGCTGTTTGGGAGCTTTAACAGCAGTTTAACCATGTAAACTCGCTATGAGAATTTTAAATAGACTTTGTGTTGTGTGAACATCAGTTCCAGCAGAGAATTCTCAAAAACTGGACAAATTTATTTCAGAGAGGAGAAGCAGGACGAATCGCACCAACATAACCTCTCCTTAAAAGTATCACGCCTCCCCAAAAAGCATCATTATATACAATATGTGTGTATCATTTTCTCATGGCCACCATTCGTAAGTTGTGGCCTCACGTTTATTTATTTATTTTGTATTTCTTATAAATGTCACCAAAAGTGTAGTGAGATATGTACTTGTTTCCAATATGGATCAACATATTTCTAATTTTTTTTTTTTTCAATTAATTCTTCATCAATCTTGATGCTGTTGGAGACATTTTGTACAGGAGAGAAAGAGAGAGAGAGAGGAGAGGAAATGTTGTAGGGCAGAGATGGGAAGTGAAATGCAACAAAGGTTCCCAAAATCAGGAATGTCGCAAAAGCAAAAAAAAAATAATAATAATCTTAAGTATAGCATATCTTAAACCACTAAATCAACAAACGGCTCCAAACTTGGTTATTTAATGCAGATCAGGTTGAGGTGCAGAATTATGTAAAAATAAATAAATAATAATAATAATAATTTTAAAAAAAATAAAGAAATAACTGGATCTAAGCAGGTGTCAGGATATCCTTCCAGTTTCTATTTTCTCTGCTTTAACTTATTTATATATCTATTACAGCAAGAAAGTAAAACTTTTCGCTGAAAGTAAAATGTCCTCCAACTGGGAAGTCTGCATTAAAGAATAATTTACAACTTAAATGTGGTTTCTCAACGTGTTCTCATTTGAAAGTTAAGAGGTCCAGCTGATAATTCATTCCAGTGAATTCTTTGTTTGAATACAGAAAAGAACAAGTCGTCCATTTTTATATCATAATGGCCTGCTTATCAGTGGGCGGTTAACACAAATCAGTATGTCTTTGTCTTTCGTGACTGACCTCTGAAAGGTATCTTCAGTTTGTATTTTTATGGCCTCTACATGAACAGACATTTGGAACGTAAATGCTATTATCTTGCACAGTGAAATTCTAAAAGTTATCTTGGTCTTTTGACTACAGACATTTTGGAGTCGTTATCAGGTCATCCTGGAAGATAATGTCACATTTGGCTTCTGGAAGCATGAACCCGTGAGTTTTTTGGTCACGGGTACACTACAAAGTGGGCCTAATAACACGATTCTCCGCCTTATAATGTTTATTTGCACGGCACATTTCATACACAGAGGTAATTCAAAGTGCTTTTACATCCACATAAAAGCAGAGTGGAAGGCCTAAATGAGAATAAAATTATTTAACAGAACGCAGTCAATAAAATGAAGCGAAACATGGCAATTGAAATAAAGTAAAACATGTAGTTCTGTTTAGGACTACATATATATGTTTTACTTCTACTGTTTCCTGTTTAGAAGGAATAAGATCATTTTAAAAGAACAGTTTAAAAATTTACAATGATTAAATGGAGGTAAAATATCTAAGGGCAGGCTGGGTTGAATTCAGTAAGCATATCACCTATATGTTTTGGTCCAAAGCCATTTAGTTCTGTATGGACTAGTATCAACACCTTAAAGTCGACTCTGAACGGGGAACTGGGCAGATGGATGGATGGATAGATAGATAGATATGCACATACATGTAATTGCTGGCTGCCAGTGTCTCTGCCTATAAAATCCTTGGTGGAGGTATGTGCTTTCTTAATGCATTGTTTTAAATTGAAACTGAGAAACATACAATATGTTGATAACTATGTGTTGTAATTGTACAGAAAATTTAAAAAAAAAAAAAAAATTCAACTGTATAACGCATATTTGAATTTATTACATTGTCAAAAAAATTCAGCAGTGAGGTGAAGAAACGTGTGCAAGCAGGTTGGAATGGGTGGAGAAAAGTGTCAGGTGTGATGTGTGACAAAAGAGTCTCGGCAAGAATGAAAGGAAAGGTGTACAAAACGGTGGTGAGACCAGCGATGTTGTATGGCTTAGAGACAGTGGCACTGAGGAAAAGACAGGAGGCAGAGCTAGAGGTAGCAGAGACTAAAATGCTGAGGTTCTCTTTGGGAGTGACGAGGATGGATAGGATCAGGAACGAGTACATCAGAGGGACAGCGCACGTTAGAAGTTTTGGAGATAAAGTCAGAGAGGCCAGACTGAGATGGTTTGGACATGTACAGAGGAGGGATAGTGAACATATCGGTAGAAGGATGCTGAGGTTGGAACTGCCAGGCAGGAGGCCTAGAGGAAGACCAAAGAGGAGATTTATGGATGTAGTGAAAGAGGACATGAAGTTAGTTGGTGTGAGAGAAGAGGAGGCAGAGGATAGGGTTAGATGGAGGCAGATGATTCGCTGTGGTGACCCCTGAAGGGAAAGCCGAAAGGAAAAGAAGAAGGTCATATTCTCTTCCTAATTAGTTTCAGTAGATATTTAAATTGATATTTAAGTAGATATTTTTTCATTTTATATTATGCTTAGTTTTTTTCTAAGGCTGTTTTTTTTTTTCCAGCTCAACATTTACAAAGACACTTTTGAGAGGTTTAGCTGATTATCTCAAATGGGAAAAAAAAAAAAAAAAAAAAAAAAAAAATGGTTAAGTACAAATACACGCTTAGTCAGTATAATGGCTCCAGTATCACCAAATTTTGAATTACATTTAATCTGGTCACTTCCTGTTGCAGATACATGAAATAAGGTAAACATAGATCTAATGACCAGCAAAAAAAAAAGAAACAAATCAGTCTAGTTATTAGCAAACACACATTCAGAAACACAGTTCTCATGGAATATAAGCCATTTTCAGTCTGTTTTTCTTCTTTTCTATGATGGGTCTGTAAGTGACAAAGTGAGCAGTCAAGCAGGTTTTTTTGTGTCTTGCTCAAGGACACTTCATCCTGTGGAAACCTGTGACCTTTTGGAAACCAACCTGAAACACAAAAATCATAACTTCTAAATGATGCAAACCACAACCTGGATCAGAGAAAAAACATATTTATTGCATCATCTGCAGTCATGCTGTATTAACATAAGTAAAAAGAATATTAGGGAGAATAATGAAGCTTTAAGATTTCTTCAGCTTGATGAGTCAGATGGTGTGTGTGTGTGTGTGTCAAGTGAATTGCAGTCTTGTGACTGACTCGCAGAGAAACAAGGTTGGAATGGACATATAGTTATTATATAAGCATAAAAAGCTTTACTGTCTGGGAATAAATAACTTCCTGTCTGGCTGAATGGACGCGTCACATGATGAGAGAATTCCTCCTCGTGACTGATGAAGACTCACACGAGTTCCTTCATTCCCAACGCAGCATCAAACGATGTTTTTATCATGAAATTCTTGAACTTTTCACGACTTATAATTTAAAGTTGTATTTCATTATTTCTCAGTACTCAACTCTTAAAAGAGGAATCTGAGTTATTATGAGTTACATCTTCTCTAGCCTCAAATGAAAATGCATTTAAGAAGTAATCCGAGTATTGAAAGCCCCAGATTCCAGACTGAGGATTTTTCATGACATTACTTTCATCAAATATTAGTTAAATTGTTGAAAATAATTGATTTGCAGTTGAAAACAGCAAAACGATCTCAACCCTTTTCCTTGGTTTTGTTTTTTTTACACATTTGTGAAAAAACAAACAAAACCCCCACAACGCTAACACTCAATATTACAGCCAGAGTTTAAAAAAACGGAGACTGAACGTGTCTGGTGTGGAGGGCTCCAGTGCGGTCTTCATCAGCATCATCCTCATCAGACGTGTGTGTGTTGAAAGCAGCTACTCGACAGGCCGGATGCCTCTGGCCTCCTCCAGCTCTCTGAGGTGCTCGTCCCATTGGGTGAACTGCTTGGACAGCAGGAACATCTGCCGATCAGAGGTCAGGGGTCAGAGGTGAACTTTGAAAGTTAAGGGGAAAGTGCGGCATTAACTTTTGCTGGGAATAAAAATACAAGTTTACCATTTTGTTGTACTCCTCAAAAAGCTTCTTCACCTCCTGGGACTGAGCCTCTGTTTGGTGCTGCGAGAGAGAGAAACACGGACAACGGTCGGCAGATCAAACTTGTCGGGGGNGAGAGAGAGAGAGAGAGAGAGAGAGAGAGAGAGATTAATGGTTACCTGCTCTTTGATGTGAATCTGTGAGAGGCGCTGCAGCTTGGTGGCGTGTTCCGGTACATCTGTAAACAATAGATACATACACTGAAACACACCTGCACAAAGACCTGATGCCGAGTCATTACTGAANACACACAGACACCACCATTTCCCCTCAGTCTATCCAGCAGCCACACAACAGAACCCGACTTCACCGACAGAAAAGACTGGAAGGCTAAATAAAGGCAGAGGTTTTCCTGTAGAGAACAAAGTGGCAGCTGTAGTTTTAGAAGTAAAGGTTTGATGATTAGCTATGAAATGTGATTTTAATCACCGTAAAACACACAGGCAGCATAACCGTGACTTCAGCAGGAGTCAGGTAGAGATGCAGATCTGATGCTGCGTTCAAGACGACTTGGAACTCAAAACAGTCAGACTTCCTACATGAAAAAAAAAAATGTGTTGGAACGACATTTGAAGTCGCAGCTCCGACTGGGAAACTTGAACCAAATCCGTCTACCCCGACCTCACGAGTATGACGTCACTCTACATGGCAGCACTGTGGAAGCGAGCTTTGTGAATGGAAATGATCAGCTAACAGCTGAGTAAAGTATTTTTTCTTGCATGAGATTGAAATAAAAAGGTCAAAATATATCACCAACTTAACTATCTATAGTGTATAATAACTGTTTGCCATTGATACTAAGTGTGAATAATTTCAGAACATTTACTTTTCTGCACAAATGTTTAATACTGTGATTAATATCACAGTGGGTGATAGTAACACAATCCAACCAAACAGTCCTATAATCTAACTTTACTTTAGTTAGCATTTATTACTAAATTTATTTAATCTTACAGTATTTATTTGTGTTGAGCCATGCTTTTTTGTTTACATTTGGCTGGAACAGTTTGAGGTCAGAAGTCGGAATTTTTAACTGGGAAGTTTCAACATCCCGGTTTGTCTGGAACGCAGCGTAAAGACACAATGAACATGTCTGATATCGAGCCTGAGTCAGGAGTTGTTGATGTTAGCAGATACTGAAAGTTGTTGTGTTGCTTTTGGAATTAAAAAAAAAAAAATGAAGCGGAAGTACCGTATATACTCGAGTNTTGTGTTGCTTTTGGAATTAAAAAAAAAAAAATGAAGCGGAAGTACCGTATATACTCGAGTATAAGCCGAGTTTTTATTACCAAATTTCACAAAGTAAATGGGGGGTCGGCTTATACATGAGAAATTCAAATTTCATCCCAGAGAAGGAAATTTCCAGGAGTGTAAATACTACCATTACTACTACCCATGAAAATAGTTTAAATCATACCTTAGAATGAGATATTTCCTGACTAAACATCTGATCAGCACATTTTGCAGCAGCCAGTAAGCGCTGTTATGATTGGTCAAAAGAATGGGCCAATCAGAGATGACCTTATAAAAGTGCTGTTTCATATACCGGTACGGTACTGTACATTACACAGAGCAGGACTGGAATGAACTGACNAAAAGTGCTGTTTCATATACCGGTACGGTACTGTACATTACACAGAGCAGGACTGGAATGAACTGACTGGTGATTCAGATGAGGAAGAGGAGTCCAGAAAAGTTAATGTCAGTTATGGTAATCAGCTGTTTACCGGTACCTGGATTATTTTCAGAAAATCACAGGAATACTATGATAATACCCAGAAAAACAGGTAATCTGCTAAACTANGATTATTTTCAGAAAATCACAGGAATACTATGATAATACCCAGAAAAACAGGTAATCTGCTAAACTAATAAATTGATAGAACAACATCAGGAGGTTGGCTTATATATGGGTTTCTTTAAAAATCTAAATTTGCAGGTCAAAATCGGGGGTCGGCTTATAGACGAGATCGCTTATACTGGAGTACATACAGTAATGATATTAAACAGCCTGGCTGGGATAAACTCAGCAGAGCTCAAGCCTCTGCTAGCTTTCAATTCCCAAATTAATCCTACTAGTTTAATTTCCCTATAAACTGTGTATGATTAAAACACACTTTACCAGCAGACACTGAAGTCCTGGGTCTCCACCATTCTTAACAGCACAAACCATCATCAGACTGTGGAACGTGCTGATCCCCATCAGAGATCAGAATCCCAAATCACAGAGGAGATGCTCGGCTTTGTGCCACCGCACGGCGTCCCGCCAGGTCAAACTCACCTCTGATGTAGTTGCTGTCCAGCAGCGGCTGCAGGTTGCTGATCTGCTCCAGCGAAGCAGCTTGGGAGAGCAGAAAGTCCTCCTCTGTGGACACAAAACCGTCAGAGAATCCCAATTCAGGATGGTTTGTGCCTGCACAGGCTTCATTCATAATTTCTTGTTGTGTAAAAATGTACACGATGCAATGTAATAAACTGTGTGTAGCACTTCATAAATGAATTAATCACATGCAACAAATAAAGCAGAAAAGCCTATGATAAAATACTTAACATAAATTGAGGTTTTGTTAATTAAGCACTGATGTACGATGTAATTAGCTCCACCCATCCTGTTCTTAACAGGATCTCTCAAAACTTATCAACAAAATTCAATAAATGTTGGGGAAAAATTAAGCTATGGCCCAAGCAACAAAGAATATTATACCTTGTTGCTTGGGCTGTAGCTTAATGTTCATATTAAAATATATAGTATATTTTTCTTAAGATAAATCCCTTTGATTTGATGCTGTATGTTGCAGAATATATGGTCTGTCTGTGTTGAATTTATTAAGAACTTGTGTTTGTATTGTATTTATTGTTGTAACTTGTTTTTTTATGCTGTCTCTCTTGAAAAACAGATCTTTATGTCAACACGACTTACCTGGTTAAATAAAGGTAAAATATCTTCTGAATCTTCATTCAGATCCAGATCAGCTACACATTATGAGATAGTGCATCTTGCCTTTATGTTCTTCTTTATAAACTACATCACTTGAAAAATATTTGGTGTGTAGATTTAAATCTACATCAAACAGCTACTTAAAAAAAAAAACACCCACATTTATGAGACTGTGCTGCATTGGTGGATGTATGGACTCTGGGTGCTTTATATATTTTTATCGTTTTGTTTTTATTAAGCCCTGCTTCTTGCCTGCCAGGATGAACTCGAGCTTCATGGCGTCAGGCACAGTGATGTGGTCTGTGAACTGGGGGTCCAGGTACTTCAGCAGGTCCTCGACTGTGGCAAAGCACCAAAAAAAAAAATAAAAAAAAATAAAAAATCAGATTTTAAAAATGTNCCTCGACTGTGGCAAAGCACCAAAAAAAAAAATAAAAAAAAATAAAAAATCAGATTTTAAAAATGTATCAGAACTTTTGAGACATAGCAATAACAGTAATAGACATCTTAAGTGAAATGTTTCAGTCATACACGCCCTTAATAAAGGACGATAACGATGATGCCAGTAGTAATAAGTAGTGTGTGTGTGTGTGTGTGTGTGTATGACTCACTCTTCTTGTGCAGGATCTTCACTCGCTCTCTCTTGTTGGCTGTGTTGGTCAGAGCTGCCTGAACCCTGGCCAATGAATCAGCACACTGCAAAACACAAGACATATATTTTAAATAACATTTTAATATCTCAAATACAAAGCAGGTATAAATTAGTTGGTAGAATTCCTCACTTTTTTCATAGCTTCCTCTGTGTAAATAAATGTTGGTCTTTTACAGCCAGTTTTGGAATGGTGGCTTAAGCAGGCTTCTTAAATCAAAAGGAGACTTGCACTCAATCCAAATAATTTATAATCCATGAATCAATTAAATTATTGAATCCATACACCCCTACACCCCATTTCTCAACGCTCATAAATGTAGTATGAAAGGCCTAAAGTCATTGCTAAAATATGTGGAAATCTTAATTATTATGGCCACACATCATTGTTAAACATCTGATTCCAAATCCGTGTAACATAGAGTTGATCTGCCATTTCCTATGTGCTAGATTTTGGAACATGACTGCAGGGATTTTCTTTCATTCAGCCATTAGAGCATGAGTGAGGTCAGGCACTGATGTTGGGCGGTAAGGTCTGGCTCATGGTCTGCTTTCATCCCTAAGGCGCCATCCATTTCTGCATCATGCTGCAACAAGTAAGGGTCTTCACCAAACTGCTGCCACAAAGCTGAAAACAATTATGGTCTAAAATATCATTGTAAGCTGTAGCATGCATGCATGCATGCATGAATGAATGAATATATATATATATATATATATTTTTTTTTTTTNTTTTTTTTTTTTTAATTTCAGTGTCATGCATATATATGGGCTTACAATACACTATTACATAATTACACTATTACAGGACACTATTACATTGTAACATTAAGATTTGGCTCACTGGAAGAAATAAATTAGAAGGCCTGTTGACACACTTTTGGAAATGTAAATACCACCAAATTATGACACTCATATACTGAGTCATGTAAATAAATATGATATTTGATTTTGACAGTGACAGCTAGCTTTACTGGAAGCTAGAGTAAATACTGTATATGCAGCAGCTAGCACTTGATTGTTAACTAAGAACTAAACAATTAACCTATATGCTAACCTGGTAGCTATTTGGCCAGTGTGATTTTAGCCAAATATCTACTTAAGCTATTATCCTTCACGTCATAACTTTAGGATGCTGTGATTTTTCATTATAATACGGTGTCAATAAAAGGGCGTCTCTCAGTGACACTGCTGGACTAGCTTGGCTAAGCTAAGCTAAGCTTAGCTTGGCCAAGCCATAAATTCGAATCTTCAGCGTTCTGAACGAACCTTGACGGGTTTACCGCTTCTGTTTCTTNCCAAGCCATAAATTCGAATCTTCAGCGTTCTGAACGAACCTTGACGGGTTTACCGCTTCTGTTTCTTCTCTCGCCATATATTCGACTCTCCAGCGCCTGGAGACGCATTTCAAGGCTGTCCGTCTCCACTGTTTTGTCCATTTTTGAAGCTACAGTTGAACACAACACAAACAGGTCTGAGCTGCTGCAACCGCCGGTAGCGTCAAGAAGGTTTCCGTTCCCAGTCCTTCAACATAAAACCGGTATGTAAAGGCACTAAATACTGGAAGCTGCAATAATAAGTAGAACTAAGAAACTAAAATGGTTAAGGATTCGTTATAATGTGTTTTGAAATATATGGTTTTAAAAACTTTGACACAGTAAATGCATGTATTGAAATGAAGCACAGGTGAAAACGTGTATTGTGTTTCACTGCATGATTTGTTTGATTTTTTAAAATTTAATTATGCTTTATTTTTATGTAATCTTGGCCTTAATCTTCCATAAAAACACCCGTGATGTCTCTATAGTCAATACATTTTAATGTTTGCTGATTAAATACAAATATGGACACATATGCGTCAAAAAAGAATTCGGGTGAATGAGTCCTCCCACCAGCAGGGGTCAGTGTTCCTGAGGGAGGTGTCGCATATTAATGACGCAATCTTGGTTGACTAGAGAATACACCAGTCTTTTAATAAAAATACAAATAATGTACCGGCTTCTGGAAACATTTGAGATACGTAGACTTATAATAATGTTAAAAACAATGGTTAAAAAAAAACATAGCTACGTTCGAACACCACTTACATCAGTGTTGCAGTTTTTAAAGTGAACAGTAGGTGTCGTTGTTCTGCGGAACATGTGGGGTTCCAGTTGTTTTTCCGGTGCCAGGAGGGGAGTGACAACACCTTCAGTTCAGTCTGACCACGAAAATTGATAAAAAGTAAGATTGTCTGAAATATGAGCTTGTTCTATTCACTTACATTAAATTTTCGATTCACAGCAACGTTACCCAATAAACAAAAACATTATGTATTATACCTAACGGCTGGGTTTGGCCGGAGTTAGCTTACGTAGCTCTTAAGCTAACGTCAGATTTTGCATTACAACTGCGTAGTTAGTTTGGGAGTCTAACAGATGTTCATAACTGATCATAACTGAGTAATAACCCCTGACAGATTTATAAAGACCTTTGACTCATTTAGTTGACTGAAGGTGGGGCCTTAATATACAGAACATACTCTTTACTTATTGTGTTACTGAAAGTATGTCTGTTTTTTTAAATTGTAAATAAAGTTTATATACAAACAAAGCGTTGACAGTTTTACATACTTAATAACACAAAAAAATACAGTGTGAACGTATGCAGGATAATGGGTATTAGTCCACTGATGTCAAACTAGAAGTTATGTATCTTATTTATTCCCTTAAATACCCCCATGACAAGGAAAGTTTTTTTTTTTAATCATTATTATTTTTGATATCTTTAGTAATGGTGCCATTTAGATTTGTGGATGTAAAATTTACCTTTGCCTACAATAATCATTCAGCAACTGAATTATATGAAATAGCTTCCAGTCCACGAAACTAAGAGGTACAACATCACATCAAACACACCCATCTTCCTATTAATTAAGAAAAAAAAACACATCCACCAAAAATAATACAAGTACAGTGAAAATAAGTTATAAATGCTATTTAAAAAATAAGTAATTGTATAAATGAAAATCAGTTTCCTTATTTTTTTTATACTCGGTGGAGAGTTTCTCTAATGCCAGCCTGTGGATTGTTGCAGGAAGCGGTCAGCGTCCGGCCTCCAGGCTCTGGTGTTGGAGAATCTGTTCTTTATGTGTCACTGGGAGCAGCAGCAGCAGAATGGCAGATGACAAGGACGTGTTGAGAGACGTCTGGTTTGGCCGGATCCCCACCTGCTTCACTCTGCACCAGGATGAGATCACAGAGAGAGATTCCGAGCCGTACTATGTAGGTGCAATTACTGTCTGATGTCACATGGCCGTAAACTGTGACATTAAACGTAGCATGTGCAGATGTGGCACTGCTGCTGGCCCTATGTCTTTGTGTGTGTGTGTGTTTTTTTTAAAATATGCTGTAGGTGCTGTACTGTGGGCATGTTTTTGTGTGAATGTGCTATAGGTACTGTACTAGCTTATTTGTACATGTACAGCAATTAGGGGTGTAAATCTTTGTCACCAAGGCGATTCGATTCAATTGCAATTATTTAGGAAATGATTCGATGCATCGGGAAGTCTTTAATTTTCACTTCAATTCGATTCAGTTATTTTGAGACACTGAATTAAACACAAAACCTTTTTTTTTTTTTTTTTTTTTTTTTTTAAGCTTTTCTGAACATGCATTTTCTCACCTGGCAGACTCTCCCTCATACAGCAATTACGCATAGCATGATGTACATATTACATACAGTATATTCTGTGCATGCATGCGCTTCAAGGAGGATTATTTTAATGTTTAATTTTGTGCAAAATAATCAATTATAATTGATTTGAATGAGTCAGATCGATTTTGCATGTTTGAGGCAAATACTGTATATTCAATTTTCATACACATAACATTACTGACAATCATTTCCCAAAGCATACTACTGGAACAGTGAATTAAAAATGTTTTTCCTACCTTTCAGAGGTCCACTGGTTTCAGTTCATTCTGGTACGCTATTAAAATGCTTATTGATACTTGACATACTTGGGATAGATAATCCATCATCACCAACAAGACGTGAACAAGATGTTTTAAAAGTTACATAATTTCAGCATTTAAGCGCAATATAAAGTGCAGAGTGAATGTATGCCTCCACCGGGGAATATAGTCCCAAAAGAAGACCTGCATTTACGAAAAATTTAAAGGACTGTGACTTCATAAGGCTGTGTAACTATTAGCAGAAACATGGATTTTTAAGGTGGGTGTATCACTTGAATATGTGATTTTGAAAGATTAAGAGATTTTGTAAAATATCAGGAAAGCTGAAATACGGTTTTATCCTTTGG
>VXCM01007092.1:0-38565 GCA_014773175.1 Lucifuga dentata
GGATGTGGCCCGCGGGCCGGTATTTGGGGTACACTGGTGTAGAGACTTGAAACTTGCTGAGATAAATAAGAAGTCTGAATTTAACTGATCCAACGCAAAGCTACATGTATGTGAAAATAAATGTCTCTGCCAGGGAAAATCCTCCTTCTACAGTCGTCATACATGTCAGCAGGTAAAACAGAGAACTTTAAGGTGGATGTCTCACCTGAACATTTAGAGGATTTGACAAAATAAAACGGTTATCAATATGTGGGTTTTATTTATTGGGTTCAAACATGAAAAATCACAGGTTTGGTCCTTTAAATGTTGTTAAACAGGAGAAGAACTGCAGCCATGAGGTGACAGTCGTGCTTTTCTCTCGTACCTTCTACAACGCTAAGAGTCTGGGTGAGTTTGTTGGCGGTTGCTGTGAGTCGTGGTGTTTCTGAACAGCAGCAGCCAATCGTCTTCTGTCTCCTCAGACGAGTTTCCTGAGGCTCTCAGAGGCGCTGTCAGACACGACCACGAGGGGCGGTTCTACGAAGACTTCTACAGGTCAGCCGACAGACACACTTACTCAGTAACGTAACATCACTTCTCCAATCACACCAAAAAGTCATGTGACAACGCTCTCTCTGCTGATTGGTCAGAAAGAAACTCCAAACAGGAAGTAGTTTCTATCAAAGTAAATCAGAGTAACAAAGATGAATGTGGATCCTTTCCTGTCATAGCATCATCTGATCCATGAAGAAGAAAACTATGACAGCAGAAGCTGAATCACGTGGGAAACCACATGCTGCTTCACATGATGTGAAGAAGACGTGCTGCCTTCACATGCTGAACAGGAGAATGGAGCAACATGCTTGCAACATACAAGCACACGCTAATCACGTTATTGGGACTGAATGTGTTTGATGGTCATATGATCATGACTAAATGTTATTGGTGGTCATGTGATCAGGACTGAATGTGATTGGTGTTCATGTGATCGTGAGTAAATGTGCTTGGTCATGTGGTCAGGACTGAATGTGATTGATGGTCATATGATCATGACTAAATGTTATTGGTGGTCATGTGATCAGGACTGAATGTGATTGGTGTTCATGTGATCGTGAGTAAATGTGCTTGGTCATGTGGTCAGGACTGAATGTGATTGATGGTCATATGATCATGACTAAATGTTATTGGTGGTCATGTGATCAGGACTGAATGTGATTGGTGTTCATGTGATCGTGAGTAAATGTGCTTGGTCATGTGGTCAGGACTGAATGTGATTGATGGTCATATGATCATGACTAAATGTTATTGGTGGTCATGTGATCAGGACTGAATGTGATTGGTCATGTGATCAGGGTGGTGGCTCAGAACGAGCGGCGGGATGAGTGGACGTCGTTATTGATCACGATAAAGAAGCTGTTTGTTCAGTATCCTGTGCTGGTCCGGCTGAAAGAAGCAGGTAATCGCTGAGTCAGCGTTCGTTTATTAATTAATATTGATCATTTATCAGTGAAGAAATGCTTTGATTTTTGGATTTTGGTGTTTTTGCTGCAGATGGTTTCCCCTCAGGCTACAACTCCACCGCTGCTGAAGGAAATTACCTGGAGGCCATCAACCTGTCCTTCAACGGTTAGAGCGCCAGTATCAGTTTAACCAGCAAACCGCCGTAAACCAGCCAATAGGAACACGGCGAGAGAGAGAGAGAGAACAATTTAACTTCTTGTTGAAATTGTCATAAAGATTTTTAAAGTTTGTCCTTTAATGTTGGGGAAACAGGAAGTTGAAGTTAACAGATGTGTTGACTTTAGTAAATCTGATTAATTTGTTTTGTCTCTATTGTTAGTAACCATAGCAACCATCTCTTCTCCAGTATTTGACAAGCATTACATCAACCGTAACTTTGACCGCACGGGTCAGATGTCCGTGGTCATCACGCCTGGTGTTGGCGTGTTTGAAGTCGACCGTCTGCTGATGATTCTCACCAAACAGCGCATGATTGATAACGGTGAGCGCAGTGACACGACCACGCCTTAAACACGACCACGATGTAAACACGACACGATGTAAACATGACCACACCTCAAACACAACCACGCTTTAAACACAACCATGACAAGTAATCATAGAGAACATGTTTGATACTAAATTTAACTTTTCCAACACGGAGCTGCACAGAATAAAATGTATGTCTCCGCCAGAGAAAATAGTTCCAGGAGAAGATGACTTTTATTGAAGTCTTCTACATTCATGCGTACCTGTCAGCAGGTGAAACGTGTAATTTTGAGGTGTTTGTATCACCTGAGGATTTGGCAGAACAACATGAAAACACAGTTTCCTGTTTTAGAAAATGGTTGTCTGTAACATAACGTGTATGCGTGTCATACAGGCTCAAACATGTAAAACCACTGGTATGGTACTTGTTGTCTCGGCAGGTATTGGTGTGGACCTGGTGTGTTTGGGGGAGCAGCCGCTGCACGCCGTACCTTTATTCAAGGTGACACGCTGGCATTTCTGTTTGTCTGAGTCACACGTGTTCGTTTCTGACCGTGTGTGTTTCTCTCCGCAGCTACACAACAGGTCAGCGCCCGGAGACGCTCGCGTGGGCGACGACTACAACCTGCCACACTGGATCAACCACAGGTACGACACGGAGAGAGTTACACTGTTACACTGAATGTTACACTGAAGACACGCTACGCTGCTAACACATTACGCTGCAGACACACTACGCTGCAGACGTGTTACACTGCAGACGCGTTACGCTTCCTCTTAATTCTTCATCATCTCTTTTCTCTGCCGCCATGTTTCATGGTGTGATGAAACAGGAAGTGACTTTTACTTCCTCCGTGTTCATTTTAAGAGTGTCGTTGTCCGACAGACGAAGTTGAAATGTGCAGTGGTTAAAGGCTGAACACGGAGGCGGTGCTTTTGGAGGCGTCTTCGTGTTCAGCATGAATCATGCTCAGAGGGAAGAAACGATGGCGTGTTGCTAAACATGGAACCACGTGTAACTGGTTGTTTGTTTCTTGCAGTTTCTACACGTCCAAAAGCCAGAACTGCTGCAGCTCTTTCATGCCTCGCATCAAGCTGGCATGTCGTAAGGTGCAGCCACACGTTTACACAGCATGTTATCACTTTCTGCTTCTGTCTGCTTTAACATCTCGTGTCCGTCCTTCCAGCTGCACACGGACACGTCAAAGAGCAGCAGGGACAGCGGTAAGACTGTTTCCTCTACGTTAACACTCTGAGTTATCAAGTCAACACTTCCTGTCTGCAGCGTTCCACCGTGTCTTTCAGCTCTCTGTCCTCCGAAGGACGCCGACAGCAGCCTGCTCCTCCAGGTGGACTATGACGCCCACGACGCCCAGGTGTTCAGACTTCCTGGTCCATCGCGAGCTCAGAGGAGCAGCAACTTCAGGTGTCTTCACACGTCAACACGGACACGGAAAGGTTTCAGCCCAATAAATACAACACTACAGACGCATTACTCTGCTGACATGCTACGCTGCTGACACGCTACGCTGAAGACATGCTACACTGCACACACATTACGCTGCAGACACATTACGCTGCAGACACGCTACGCTGCAGACGCGTTACGCTGCAGACACATTACGCTGCAGACACGCTACACTGCACACACGCTATGCTACTGACACGCTACACTGCTGACATGCTACGCTGCTGACACGTTATGCTGCAGACACGTTATGCTGCAGACACGTTATGCTGCTGACACGCTATGCTGCTAACACTTTACACTGCAGACACGCTATGCTGCTGACACATTACGCTTCTGACACGTTACGCTGCAGACACGCTATGCTGCTGACACGTTACGCTTCTGACACGTTACGCTGCAGACACGCTAGGCTGNCTGCAGACACGCTATGCTGCTGACACGTTACGCTTCTGACACGTTACGCTGCAGACACGCTAGGCTGCAGACATGCTACGCTGCAGACTCGCTATGCTGAAGACACGTTACGCTGCAGACGCGCTACGCTGCAGACGCGCTACGCTGCTGACGCGTTACGCTGAAGTCACACTACACTGCAAACACATTATGCTGCTGACAACCACCAAAACATAGAAAACATCATAAACATCTGTGTGTCTGTGCATGTGTGTGTGTGTGCGCGCATCTGTGTGTCTGTGCATGTGCGTGTGTGCGTGCGTGCGTGTCTGTGTATGCGTGTGTGCGTGCGTGCATGTGTGTGCGTGCGCGTGCGTGCGTGTGTGAGCAGTCCACTAGTTCTGACTTGTTAAACATGGACAGCAGCTGCAGCTTCCACTGTGCTCTTATAAACCACCGGTATGGCCCTTTAACCGCCATGTCTGCGTGTCAGGATGAGTCGAGACAAAGAGGCGAGCGGCAGGAAGAGCTGGGGCTCGGCGGACGTCACCACGGCGACGGGAGCGTCTCCTCCAGTGGAGCAGCGAAGCCTGGTGTCGGACGACAGCCTGGGACACGTGTCCATGCTGATTCCCAGAATTCCTGCTGCACAGTACGAAGTCAGCAGCTCTCTGGGATACAGCAGCACCAGAGGTGAGACAGGTGGACAGACAGGTGGGACAAAACAGAGGTGAGACAGGTGGGCAGACAGACAGGAAGTGAGACGGAGTAGAGAGCCAGCATAAAACATGGAGGCAGAGAAAAGAGAAGAAGCTGAAAGATGAAATAAGCTGTTCATCATTGCTCTCTGTCTCTCTCTGTCTGTCTCTTGCCTGTCTCTCTCTGTCTGTCTCTGTCTCTGTCTGTCTCTCTCTCTGTCTCTCTCTGTCTCTCTCTCTGTCTCTCTCTGTCTGTCTCTCTGTCTCTCTCTGTCTGTCTCTTGCCTGTCTCTCTCTGTCTGTCTCTGTCTCTGTCTGTCTCTCTCTCTGTCTCTCTCTGTCTCTCTCTCTGTCTCTCTCTGTCTGTCTCTCTGTCTCTCTCTGTCTGTCTCTTGCCTGTCTCTCTCTGTCTGTCTCTGTCTCTGTCTGTCTCTCTCTGTCTCTCTCTCTGTCTCTCTCTGTCTCTGTCTGTCTCTCGCCTGTCTCTCTCTGTCTCTCTCTCTGTCTCTCTGTCTCTCTCTTTGTCTCTCTCTGTCTCTGTCTGTCTCTCGCCTGTCTCTCGCCTGTCTCTCTCTCTGTCTCTCTCTCTCTGTCTCTCTGTCTCTGTCTGTCTCTCTCTCTGTCTCTCTCTCTCTCTGTCTGTCTCTCTCTCTCTCTGTCTGTNCCCCCCCCCCTCGCCCAGCTGTTGATGAGCTGTATTTATGCTGTTGTTTCTAAAGTTGTGTGACGACGTCTAAACGTGCACGCCAGCTGTTTGCAGCACGTGCACGACATTTGCACTGTGAGGCTTCAGCAGCTTCCTGCCGTCTCTTCTATCCCACAATGCATTTCTCTCATTCATCTGATGAGCCCTGAGCGCCGTTTCCTGTTTGTCAGAGCTGCTGGAGAAGGTGATGGAGTCTCAGCGTGAGAACAGCGCCCCCGGCAGGTTCACCGTGGGCAGCGCCGAGTCCACGCTGCACGTGCGCCCGGCGGGCTACGCCCCTCAGAGGGCGCTCATCAACC
The DNA here is from genome assembly GCA_014773175.1 of Lucifuga dentata. NCBI lineage: Eukaryota > Metazoa > Chordata > Actinopteri > Ophidiiformes > Bythitidae > Lucifuga > Lucifuga dentata. The sequence goes on from VXCM01007092.1 coordinate 5,536, forward strand.
CCTTCACGCCGTCCAGGATGCCCATGAAGCTCACCTCCAACCGCCGCCGCTGGATGCACACTTTTCCTGTTGGTGAGCGCGCACAGACACACACACACACACACACACACACACACACACTCACGGTGATAACTCGTCTCATTTCGGCCTCATGTTGTTTATTTTTATTTGTTTTTATTTGTATGTTCTGATTCTCTGATTTTCCTCTGGTATGAGGTCAAAGGTTATCCAAACATTAAAACTCCTGGTCAGGTGACAGAGTTCTGGTGTCATGTGACCTGCTTTTCTCTTTTATTGTGGTAGGAGGGTCACACATCCTTAAACCAGGACGTCTGAAGATATTTTTATGATAACATATTTATGATGACATAAACAACGTTGTCATGGTGATTTTAGAAGTAAATAATACTACAAACTATACCAACATGAATCAGAGTAAAGTAGAAACAGTAGAGTTTTACCTTCAGTAACAGTAGAAATAATAACTGCTGTAATATTTTAGCTTGTAAACAGTAGCTCAGATTAGCTTTAGCTGCTAGTCTTCAGTCGTTATAAAACATCAATAAAATGACTGATGATGTCATCAGATCTGATCTTTAGCAGGTTATGATGCTAATTAGCCTCTATGACGCTAAACTTAAACACGCTCTGAAGTCCAAATCCACCTAAAGTTAGCATAGCGGCTAAGATAACACTGTTAGCAGCCAAGCTAACACTGTTCATACATCATCACAAGTCACCGCTAAGCTAATTTCACTCCACCATTAGCTTGTTCTGTCACAGGAAGTACAGCTAGCTNGTCACCGCTAAGCTAATTTCACTCCACCATTAGCTTGTTCTGTCACAGGAAGTACAGCTAGCTAACACACCTCCTATGCTTGATGAGTCAGCATCACTTCCTGTTTGTTTTGCTTTTTCTAATCATCTCATTGGCTTTCCTCATCATGTGACTTTCTTGGTATTCACCAGGTGTTTCTGCTTCAGGTGGAGAAACTAATTTGTTGTGTTTCCACCTTTAGCTGTTAGCAGTTAGCTTGTAGCTGTTAGCCAATTAGCTTGTAGCTGAAGCATTTCAGATAACAGAAAATAATTCATCAGGCGCTGAGCTGCTAGTTTCAGACATGACGTTTAGTTTCTTCTTGTTGATCATGATGTGAAAACTCATCAACACGTGTTCATATCATCAACGCTGTCATGTAACAAATATTTATCGTGTAAAAAGTTCTACTGACGTTTTGATGAAGGTACAATATGGCACAGCCCTCGTTAGCGGTGTTAGCACAGCATTCCACCTACAGCAGACGATGCTCTGACACGTTAGCGTTAGCGCTCTTTATCTCCGCGGCTGTAGGTCCGTCAGGAGAAGCCATCCAGATCCATCACCAGACCAGACAGAACATGGCGGAGCTGCAGGGAAGCCAGCAGAGAGACTCCGCCCACACCTCTGCTGAGCTGCTGGAGCTGGCCTATCACGAGGCCACGGGCAGGTCAGAGTTGTCTGCTACAGGAAGTGTTTCCTCAAAAAAAAAAAAANAAAAAAAAAAAAACACGTCAGAACAAAGACTCTTCTTTTTCAGGAGGTTACCGTGTCGACCGGCAGCAGAAAACGGGACGGAAGAGTTGACAGGAAGTCCAGGTGTGTTTGATGAAACATTTGTTTTCTGGATAAACACAAATGTGATAAAGTTTATAAATGTTTCTGTTTGAACTTTGACCTTGTTATGTTCAGGACGTCTCACCAGCCGTGGCTCCTCATTGGAAGAATTCTCCTTCGGTGATTCTGATCCAAGTGAGTTGCCCCGCNGCCCCGCCCCCCCGGGCTCGGCTGATGAAGGTGAATCTGAACTTCAGTCGAGCCCGCTGACGGTGCATTCAGGTGTTTCTGCTTTAATTGTAAATTCCAAATTGATCAGCAGCAAGTTCAGTAACATCCACAACACAAACACCTGTGCTGTGTGATGTGGTCATGTGACATGCCCATTGCATTGTGGGATATTGGGGGCTCAGACACAGCAGGCGTGTGAGGTGTTGTGATGTGTTCTGTGAGGATCCTGAGGCGTGTTTCCAGCAGGTCATGTGGTTTTGGCTTCCCTCTCTCTCTCTCTCCCCTTCCGTCTCTTTAATTCTTTCTTTCTTTCCGTCACTTCCTGTTGACTTTGATGACTTTCAGCTGGACGTCGTTAATTCGCCCTCTGATCAGCTGTTTGCGTCTGTGGGCGTGTCTCGTGTCTGCATGGCGATCTGCTTTTCATGCTCTGTGATTGACAGTAAATTGGTTCTTTCCTGCTTCATGCTTCATGCAGACGCCACAGGCGACGCTTGCCAGATGTCACATAGCGCCTTTGTTGATGCGTCAGGAAAGCACGAATGCAGGGATACGTGGACGCTCCGTCTCAGGGGCGTCCACGTCTGCGTCCGTGTGGCGTCTGCATTAAGCACGCCTGCTTTATGCTGAATGCGAATGCCACGTGTCCGCATTCAGCATAAAGCAGGCGTGGTCACTTTGGCGTGCTGCACTCCGAACGTTTGCATGACACGGATTCTTCATGACACTTCTGCCACGCTTAGGGCACTTTTCACACGCTTGTGAATGACGCCGTCACGCTGTCTGCATGTTTGAGCACAGCACCCCCTGCTGGCCGCTTGCCATCACCAGCAGCTGCAGCAACGCCACTGAAATAACACCTGACTTTTTTTTCTTTCTTTGTCACTTCCTGTTCGTCTTCTTACTTCCTGTCTTTTGTCTTTTCCCTTCTTTCTGTTCATCATCACCCTCACACACACACCCGCTACATGGCCTGTGTGTGCTGTGTGTGTGTGTGTGTGTGTGTGTGTGTGTGTGTGTGTGTGTGTGTGCTCCTGAAGCCCTCCTGCTGTCTGCCCCGCCCACAGTGCCCAGCTTCTGCTGCACAGTGGGCGTGGACTGGAAGTCTCTGACCACGCCCGCCTGTCTGCCGCTCACCACCGACTACTTCCCCGACCGCCAGACGCTGCAGAACGACTACACGGAGGGCTGCTATGACCTGCTGCCGCACGGCGACCTGGACAGGTAGGCTTCTGCTGGCCAATCGTGTGCCTGCAGCAGTGTGAGGTCATGTGGGTTCGTTAGCAGGAAGTGCAGCGTGTTAGCGTGACATTGTGTCATCTGTCAGGCGAGACGACGACGCGCCGCTGATGAGCGCCGCTCAGGTGTTTGAGGAGTTTATCTGTCAGCGCCTGATGCAGGGGTACCAGATCATCGTCCAACCAAACGTCAGGAAGCTGCAGCCGGCTGTGGCCACGCCCCTCGGCAGCAGTCCTCTGTACTCCAGAGGTACGTCCTTTATGCATGTATCAGCAGATATGATTGATTATTGATCTGCTGATTTGGATTTGATTTCCTCCATCATTCACCTGTTGTACCTGCTTAGGGCCTTCCTGCAACTTTAAAGGACCGTACCAGTGATTTTGCATGTTAGAGCACAATACATACAACCTGATTACACGTGATGTTACAACCATTCTCTAAAACATGCTACTGGAGCGGTAGATATTAGCATTGTTTTTCCTACCCTGCACATTGGTTTCAGTCGTACAGTCCGACATAAAAATCAGCTTGAGACTTGAAACATGTTTGAGGTAAATAATCATATTTTTTGGTGAAGTAACTTAATCTAAGTGATCCAACATGGAGCTGAAAATGTACGTCTCCGCCAGAGAATATAGTCCCAGGAGAAAACAACTTTTACAGAGAAATTAAAAATTCTACAAAGTCTTCTCCGTTCAGACGTACCTGTCAGCAGGTGAAACATTGAATTTTTAGCTGTTTGTATCACCTGAACATTTGATTTTGACAAAATAACAGGAAAACTAAAACACATTTGTATGTTTTGGAAAATGTTTACAGTAATATCACGTGTGTGCAGGTTGACTATACAGTAATGGGCTCAAATATGCGAAACCACCGGGATGCTCCTTTAACAACTTGTTGCAGAACACTGAACCTGTGTTTTCTTTATTCCATGTGTTCCTGAATGTTCAGGAGCAGATAGCATGTTAGCATAATGAAATAAAGCATGAAGTCTTCCTGTGTTTTCAGGTCTGGTGTCTCTTCGTCGTCAGGAGGACGAGGAGACGGTTTACTGGCTCAGCATGGGACGGACATTCCATAAAGTCTGCCTGAAAGACAAGATCATCACCGTGACTCGCTACCTGCCCAAGTAAGACAACGCTAACGCTAATGTGCTGCCTGCTCATCAACGTTATGCTAACGTGCTGCCTGCTCATCAAAGTAATGCTAACATGCTATCTGCTCCTGAACATTATGCTGACGATTTTTCTGGAACATTCAGGAACACATAGAATAAAGAACACACAGGTTCAGTGTTCTGACTGAGTGTGTGTGTGTGTGTGTGTGTGTGTGTGTTAGGTACCCCTGNCTGAGTGTGTGTGTGTGTGTGTTAGGTACCCCTGCGAGTCGTCTCAGATCCAGTACAGCTACAGCTTGTGTCCTCCGCACACTGACGCTCAGTTTGTGAGCTGCTGGGTGGAGTTTGGTCACGAGAGGCTGGAGGAGTATAAGTGGAATTACCTGGACCAGTACATCTGCTCTGCTGGCTCCGAGGACTTCAGGTACACGCACACACACACGCACAGCAAGATGATTCCAGGTGTCACTGAAGGTTTCCTGTCCACCATGTCTGAGAAAAACAGGAAGTAATGGGAAAAGAAGAAGCAGCAGCTGATGTTTTTACCTGATATGTGATATGAAATCTGACACATGGAATAACAAACAACAGACTGGCGTGTTTCTGCACACACGTGTTTCTTTTTGCCGTTTGTGAACCAGAATTGAACGTTAGGAGTAACGGAATCTTACAAATGAAGATGATTTAGCTGCTGAAAGGATCAAAAGGAGTCTGAGCTACGCTAACGTGTCTAATAACCAGTTAGCATCTTAGCATGATTAATTAAACATGAGATGAAAATGGAGCTTTGCAGTTTGATGTGAATAATTATCAATCATTTGTAACATGATTAATAGCTTAGATTCATATTTACATATGTAATGCCTCCTTGCTGAATAAAAACATTAATTTCTATCAAAAACATGAACATTTCTGGCTGATTCCAAACTTTAGAACACTCATGTATGTTGGATTTAAGGTCAAAGTTCAGTGTGTCGTGCTGTGTAACATGCGTGTGCTGAGGTCAGAGCTCATATTAACGCTGTAGTTTTTTACATATAAAATGTCTCTCATGACACTGATATTGTTTTTGATTTAGAAACAGATTTTACTTCCTGTTTTTACTTTAAATGTATTGCCTAAATATCGTCGCTGACCTAAAAATGTTGAAATGTGTTTGTCATTGATATGACCTGAGGGTCCAAGTCGGATAACGAGTCGGATAACGAGCTCTGTCTCTCCTCTGCAGTCTGATCGACTCTCTGAAGTTCTGGAGGACTCGCTTCCTGTTGCTGCCGGCCGGAGCGGCACGGCGCGTGGCGGACGGGGAGGGGCACTGGNCTCGCTTCCTGTTGCTGCCGGCCGGAGCGGCACGGCGCGTGGCGGACGGGGAGGGGCACTGGGACGTTTATGGGGAGGGGCCTGGGACCGGGACGGGCGGCGGTGCAGACTGGGTCCTGCTGGACGGCTTCATCCGCTTCCTGGAGGGTCTGAACCGCATTAAGAGACGGCATCGCTCTGACAGGATCATCAGAGTGAGTTATCAGATTCTACATGCTGCTGCTGTGTTTCACGTGTTTTCATATTTAAAACACGCTAGTGTGCGGCCTGTGTGTGTTTTTATATGTGTTGATGTCATGACCTCCACTCACGAGGCTTCCTGCAAAGAGTAGCAGACAGATTTGACTCTCTCATGCTGTTGCTCTGCTGAGAGAGCATGAGAGAGTTTGACCTCTGGGTGACCTCTGTTTAACCTCGTTTGCTGCACAGCTCAGACGTGCTGCTGAGAGTTTGTGTTGATTTTCTAGATTTTTGGGAGAGAACACCTTTGCTGGTGTCTGGATTTTCTTTTCGGTTCAGGTAAATATGAAAATCTACCCAAGGAACGTTCACAATAACTTCCTGTTTCCTGCTGAGTGGTGCGTCATTATGACCTCTGACCTGCTGAGCAGCTGAATTAAAAGCTCAGCTGATGTGCTGGAGTTGAGTTTTTACTCCATGTCTCTGAAGCAGAAAGGTACGCCCATGAAAGGCCTACAGGTACCGACTCCTCTCCCAGCGTTTCCTGCTGAGCCTGCAGCGCCACCAGCTGGTAAGAAAGGCACGTCGGCACTGTCCGCCCTGCTGGAGATGGAGCAGAACCACAAGTGAGTCCTCGTTGTATTGATGTCACGCAGCGTTTGGTTTTAGCCTCCATGATGGTTTTTGCTGTGCAGGATTCTGGAGGAGCAACAGCAACAGCAACAACAAGGCAAAGCAGCAACCACGTGCAGCGATGCCTCATCTGCTGCCACAGCTGTAGACAGCCCCCGCAAGGTGAGAGAGAACCTGTGTGTGTGTGTGTGGTTCATGGAAGCTGACTCGGTGTCATGCGTGTTACTGAATGGCGATGCTGATGTTGCGTGTTGCTTTGCTGTGGGGCTTTGCTGGTGTTTCTCTCCTTCCTGTGTTTGATCTGTGTGTGTGGTCCTGCTGGTGGGCGTGGCCTGTTTGATCTGCAGTTTGTTCTTCCTGTTTGCTGACAGGATGCTGCCTTTATTTTGGATTTTATACGGAGCCCTCGCTCCTCCTACATCCATCACTCTCAGGTCAGTAAAAGGCGTGGCAATGTGTGTGTGCTTGCATGTGCGTGTGTTAATCACTCTCTGCATCGCTGCATGAGCATGCTCTTGAATTCAGCAAACCAGCTCCACACTGGGATCACATTAAATCCAGAATCCTGTGAGCTGCTGGTGTCTGTGGAAAAAACCTGAGATAAACTGAGTCAGTGAACGCAACACGCCACAAACACACACAGCATGAAAATATGCAGGAAGCTGAATAAAGTGCATGTTTGACATGGATGTGCACGGCTTCGAAAGGGAGATAAGATCATAACATCAGGACTGGGTGGTTCAGGCATGAGGACCAAAATGGCTGATTTCCTGAAGCTCTTTACCCGTAGGTTCCTGCTGAAGCTGCAGACGTTGCAGATAAAGGCATCCTGGCCGGAGGAACGGGCGGACCACCAGGAGATGCAGCAGCCAGCGGCGGCACGGACACATGGTAACACGCACATGTCTTTGTCATGTCAGGGGAAAATGAAAGTATTATAAATGTTTTCAGGTCTGAGGATCTTCAGTTTACACCAAGATTATTATTAATAACACAAACGCTGATGTTCAGTGAAGTCCGACATCAGAGACAGAAACGCCTCACAGCGTCTGCTACGCCGATAACACGCCAAAATCACGCTGTTTCCTCGTGTAAATGATGTTTCTGCTGTGTGTTTGTTCTGTTCTCAGCGTTCTGTTAGCTGCTGCAGCTTCGTCCCTCTCCTCTTCCTCAACACTGCTGGAGATCCTAGAGGCCATCAAACATCCCACGTGAGTGTGTGTGTGTGTGTGTGTGTGTGTGTGTGTTTATCTGGTTACTTTAAGCAGTAAGTAATAAAGAGTTAAAGTGTATTTATTAACTATAAACTTAAATACATTTTCACAGATATCTTTTATTTGAGGTCAGAGGTCAGACTGGTGAATAGTTATAATGTTTTAGGAGTTAGGATGAAGGTTGAGAGCAGATCCGTTGTTTGAGGTGAGATGTGGAGGATCGACTGAAACTTAATAAAATTACATCTTTCAGCTTTAGAATTGTGACTTTTTATACTGGAAGAACTGAGACTTAAAAACATTCCACCAGGGGAAATAATATTTCATAAATCCTTTAATCAGACGGAGAAACGACCCGGAGCTCACGTTTCACAACTGTCAGACGTGTATTTTCACACATGCTCTGTGGGTGTGTAGGACAGGTGTGTTGACACGGTGTGTGTGTGTGTGTGTGTGTGTGTGTAGGACAGGTGTGCTGCTGCTCCCGGAGCAGAGGGGCCTGCCACTCAACTGCTTCATCAGTGCTGAGGTTGTTCATTGGCTGGTCAACAATGTGGAGGGCGTGGCCACGCAGGGCATGGCTGTGGACATCATGCAGGTAAGACTGTTCATCACAGATCTTCACACAAAGACATGAAACAGGTCACATGTGGTCGTATGACACAGACATGCAATGCACGCCATTTTCCTCACCACGTTTCCATGATGTCGATCATAAGGTGAGACAGAGGAGGGAGGAGTCATAGAGAAAGCAGGTGTAATAGGCTCAGGTAATAGGCTCGTTGGAGATGAGCCAGGCCTGCAGAATCGATCACCGGCGATCGGCGCACAATGCATGCCAGTTAGATTTCTGTCCGACTTGATCCCGACTCGCTCTGACGTCAGTCAAACGTAGCAACGATAACCTCTGACATCAAGGCGGCTGCAGACTTTGGAGCTTCAGGGCATGATGGGAAACGCCTGGCTGTCACCTGACCTAACAGCTGATTGGTTTAGACGTTGGCACAACAGTATGATGTTTTATAGAAACTTTTCATTTTTTTTGAATTGGAGAGATTCTGTTTGTTGTTTTCTTGCTGTTTGTATCTCTTACAGCATTTTGTATAATTTATGATGAAAGAATAAAAAAAAGAGTTGGACAGATTCTGATTTTATTTGTCTGATTTTGAAGGTTTATTCTGTTAACAGAATACATGCTGATGGCAACTTTTTCCAGCGGCAGAAAGTATTTATTTCCAAAATGCCAGATACAATAACAGAACCTTAAATACTTTTAAATAGTGTGATGAGACACAAATTCATTGGGTAACAAGAGAGATTTTATTATTAGTAGAATAACATTAAAGAACTGAGTATAATTACATCTAGAATGTCAGTGAATGAAAACCAATTATTACAGCCTATGTAGAGGTGAGAACATTTTGGCTGTTGGTCAGATTGAACATGACATGAATGTTCTACGTGGATTTAGAGGCTGTCGTGAATAACACGTATGTAAACATATGACAAATGAGTACCTAAGGTGTACAGTAGGCTGATCACACAGAACATCATACAATAATTATTGACTAAGTTGGATGGATTACTATTACAATATCTTAGTAACTAAGACTTCCTATGCAACAATGCTTTATACATTTATTTTATTAAATTATTATTATTATTATTATTATAATTGTTCTGTGTCCTGTGTTATCAAAATTTAGATCTAATCTAAATTTTCATGAATCCCAGAGCTATCCCTCCTCATACGCGATATCTTCAGCCACCGTCCGCACGTGATCCGTGAACAATGGATAGTGTCCGACCTCACAGCTGACTTTTAGCTCCTCCCCCTGCTGCTGCTGCCTGCTTTTAGCTCCTCCCCCTGTTGCTGCCGCCTGCTTTTAGCTCCTCCCCCTGCTGCTGCCGCCTGCTCTCGTCTGTTTTCCAGGCGAGGCGCACTTCATCCCAAACGAGCCTAATGCTGAGCTCATCAGAGGAGCTTCGCTTCCTCAAACCTCATCAGATACACACACCTGTACCTGTACCTGAACAGGTTTAAAGGACCATACCGTCGTTCCACATGTTTAAGCCCAGTAATACTGTACAACCTGCATACATGTTACGTTGCTGACAAACTTTTTCCAAAGCATAAAACTGTATTTTACGTGTTGCGTTATTTTGTCAAATTTCCTAATCTTTCAAAATTAAACTCACCTTAAAATTCAACGTTTCACCTGATAACAGGTACGTCTGATTGTAGAAGACATGGTCGTTTAAATTTCTATAAAAGTCATTTTCTCCTGGAACTATTTTCTCTGGCGGAGGCGTACGCTTTACTCTGTCAGCTTCATGTCGGATCAGTTCAATAAAAATAACAACAGCGTGTTCTCTGATGATTATTTACCTTTAACACGCTTCACATCTCTAAAGTCGATCTTTATGTTGTACTGGAATTAACTGAAACTAATGGCAGGCTGGAAGGTAGGAAAAACAATTCTAATATTTACTGTTCCAGTAGGATGTTAAAGAAAGTGATTGGTAACATAACATGTAACATATAACATGTTGTATTTATGAGACTCAAACATGTGAATCACTAGTTTGCTCCTTTAATAAAGACATGAATGTGTGTGCGTGTGTGTGTGTGTGTGTGTGTGTGGTTTCACGGGTTTCGCGCGTTGCGGTGAATGGCGTGTTGCTGCTGTTTGTTTGTGTAGAAGATGCTGGATGACGGTCTGGTGGCTCACGCGTCCGGAGACGCCATGCGCACCTTCGTCTACGGTTTCTACTTGTACAGGATCGTAGGAGAGAAGGACGGTGAGTTTAACATGAATTAACACGCGTGTTTCACCAGGTGATGCTCAGTGTCTCCTCCTTCTCTTCATCACAGGACCTTCATCACAGCCGCCCACGGCAGCGGGCGGCTGGTCTGCTGCGGCTCTGGAGGATTTTGCTGTCTTCCAGAGGAAGTGGTTTGAGGTGGCGTTTGTGCTGGAGGAGCGCCGACCCTGCGACCTGCCCGCCTTCCTGCTGCCATGGCTGCCCAGTCGCCCCGCCTCCTACGCAAGTAGGCACAGCTCCTTCAGCCGCAGCTTTGGAGGACGCAGCCAGGCCGCTGCACTGCTAGGTACGCCCAGCCAGATCCACGCTGCCCAAAACGCCACGCCCCCTTCATCATCCAGTCAGATGCAGATCAAACGCAACTCTGAGCTCACGGCTTCATACAGCATCGACGTGTCACACGGCGCTCTGTCACGTGATGTCAGAGCTGCATGTTTAAGCCGAGGCAACGGCAGCTCATTCTGTTCGTTCGTCCGTGATCCACCTTCATGTGACGTCCTGAGTCAAGCTGCCATGCCACACGTAACGCCGGCAGCACATATCGCTCACATCACATGACTCGTTTCCCTCCTTTAACTAGCCTGATCAGACCCGTCCACTCCGCGTGACCCGGAGGTCCTGACTCCGCCTCCTGACAGTCGGACGGAGATCTGCACTGAGCTGGATGCAGATTCTCTGCACATGTAGTTTAGTTGTATTTGTTCGTCTTGCTGATGAATGTGGTCAGTTTGATCTGATTGGATGATTCTACCTCCATCATCCAATCAGAGCACGGCGTGTGGAGCGAGCGTGAGTCGCGTGCTGCGGCGTTCATCGTCCTTGCTGTCGCTTTTGTTGCTTCAGCTTAAAGCTCTGCTTCAGCGCCGCATGTTGTCATGTTGTTTGTGCATCTCGACAGAAATCTTTGTGACCTTTGACCTCAGCCGACGTCCTGAAATTAACCAGCAGCTTTCATCCGTCCAGTTTGCCGTGTGACACTTTGGACTGGTTTCCTGTTTTAGTTGTAATCTGGAGCTGGAACTGACAGGAAACAAGCATAAAGTGTCACATGACTGACTGAAGCTCCGCCCTAACAGAGGTTAACATGACTCACAAAGCTTCACGCCGCCATCATTCCATCTGCACTTATTCCATCATTCCCCTCCCCCAGCGGCGACCGTCCCGGACCAGAAGACGGTAACTCTGGATGTGGACGTCAACAACCGGAGCGACCGTACAGAATGGTGTAGCTGCTATTACCATGGCAACTTCTGCCTGAACACCGCCTTTGAGGTGAAGCTGCACTGGATGGCTGTCACCGCCGCCGTCCTGTTTGAGATGGTAGGTAGCTACGGCTTTTTAAGTCTTTTGGTTAGCACGTTGTTAGTTAGCACATTGCTGGCTAGCAAATTGTTAGCACTTTGTTGGTTAGCATATTGTTAGCAGTTTGTTGGTTAGTATGTTGTTAGCACTGTGTTGGTTAGCACATTGTTGGCTAGCACATTGTTAGTACTTTGTTGGTTAGCATGTTGTTCATTAGCACATTGTTAGCATGTTGTTGGTTAGCACATTGTTGGCTAGCACATTGTTAGCACTTTGTTGGTTAGCATGTTGTGCATGTAGAAAATGTGAATGTTTGTGGGCTCAGGTGCAGGGATGGCACCGTAAAGCAGCTTCCTGTGGCTTCCTGCTGGTTCCTGTGCTGGAGGTTCCGTTTGCTCTGACGTCGTACCTGTACGGAGATCCCCTCAGAGCTCAACTCTTCATCCCGCTCAACATCTCCTGCCTGCTGCGCAACGCCAGCGACAACCTGTTTGAAGGTAAAATCCTTCACACGACCTGCTCACCTGAGTCACACCACAGCGGATACGTCCTTCAAATATCAGGATACCTGGAGGTGTTTTTGTCATAACGACATTAAGGATTACATGAACAGCGTTGTCATGGTGATTTTTAGAAGTAAATAATACTACAAACTGTACCAACATGAGTAAAGATGAATCAGAGTAAAGTAGAAACAGTAGAGTTTTACCTCCAGTAAAAGTAGAAATAATAACTGCTGTAATATTTTAGCTTGTAAACAGTAGCTCAGATTAGCTTTAGCTGCTCGTCTTCAGTCGTTATAAAACATCAATAAAAGACATTTTATTGATGACATCAATAAAATGATGTCATCAGATCTGACCTTTGGCAGGTTATGATGCTAATTAGCCTCTATGATGCTAAACTTAAACACGCTCTGAAGTCCAAATCCACCACAAGACAAGAACTCAGCTGAAGTTAGCATAGTGGCTAAGCTAACACTATTAATGGCTAAGCTAACACTGTTCATACATCACAACAAGTCACCGCTAATGTCACTCCATCGTTAGCTTGTTCTGTCACAGGAAGTACAGCTAGCTAACCCTCCAGCTATGCTTGATGAGTCAGCATCACTTCCTGTTTGTTTTGTGTCTCTAATCATCTGATTGGCTCTCCTCATCATGTGACTTTCTTGGTATTCACCAGGTGTTTCTGCTTCAGGTGGAGAAACTCATTTGTTTCCACCTTTAGCTGTTAGCCAGTTAGCTTGTAGCTGAAGCATTTCAGACAACAGGAAATAATTCATCAGATGCTGAGCTGCTACTTCAGACGTGACGTTTAGTTTCTTCTTGTTGTGTAATAATTCACCAACACGCTGCAGCATGTTAATATGATGATATGACGCATAGTGATGTGTCAGAGCGTGTTCTGAAAGACAGGATGTGTGTGAACAGGGTTTGAACCTGAGACGTACTGGGACAGGATGCAGCTGTTTCAGGAGGCCATTCTCTGCAGGTCAGCTGACCTCGTACACACAAACATAAAACTCTTCATAAACACACGCATTCAAAATCATTTCTTACATCACGTGATAATAGTCATGTAAAAAGCTGCTCATGTCTTCCTGTCAGGTTTGGTTTTGTCCAGGACAAGTTTTCTGCTTCTGCTTTTAATTTCCCCTCTGAGAACAAACCTCAGTACATCCATGTGACAGGTTAGTGACCACACGCACACACATGCACACACACACACACACACGCTGAGGAGTGTTTACTGTGTCGTTTTTTCCATCAGGCACCGTGTTCCTGCAGCTTCCGTACGCTAAAAGGAAATACTCGAGCGGGCAGCAGCGGCGTCGCAGGAACTCCACGGCGTCTAACAGCCAGGGCGTGTTCGGCGGCGAGGAGCGTCCGGGCTTCTACTGGGCCTACAACACCATGCTGACCAAAGCGTGGAGGACGGGCGTCCTGGGAGACGAGCGTCTCGCCGAGCGCCTGCTCAGAGACTTCACGCACTTCTGTGCCAACAAAGACAACAGGCTGCTCAACTTCTGGGACAGCTGCCAGGAGAAAATGGCCGCCAGCGCCCCCTAGTGACAGGAAGAGGAAGTGCTTTACCAGGAAAGGGTCGTTAAAGAACAGGCAGGTAGGTGTGTGACATCAGCACACACACCTTCATTCTTGCAGATCAGCCTGAGGACGCCAGATTCTGCTGCCATGTAAAGCATCAAAACAACAACAATAAACAACGACAACAATAAATGACAACAATAAACAACAGCAACGACAACAATAAACAACTACAACAATGACAACAACAATAAACAACAGCAACGACAACAATAAACAACGACAACAATGACAACAACAATAAACAACAGCAACGACAACAATGACAACAACAATAAATGACAGCAATGACAACAATAAACAACGACAACAATAAATGACAACAATAAACGACGACAACAATAAACGACAACAATAAATGACGGCAATGACAACAATAAACGACAACGACAACAATAAACAACAGCAACGACAACAACAACAATAAACAACGACAACAACAATAAACGACAACAACGACAACAATAAACAACAGCAACAATAAACAACGACAACAACAATAAACAACAACAATAAACAACAGCAATGACAACAATAAACGACAACAACAATAAATGACAATAAACAACAGCAATGACAACAATAAACAACGACAACAACAATAAACAACAGCAATGACAACAAACAACAACAACAATGACAACAACAATAAACAACAGCAACGACAACAATAAACGACAACAATAAACAACAGCAATGACAACAGCAATAAACGACAACAATAAACAGCAATGACAACAATAAATGACAACGACAACAATAAACGACAGCAATGACAACAATAAATGACGACAACAATAAACGACAGCAATGACAACAATAAATGACGACAACAATAAACGACAACATCAATAAACAAACAGCAATGACAACAATAAACAACGACAACAGCAATGATAACAATAAACGACAACAATAAACGACAACAATAAACAACAGCAATGACAACAATAAACGACAGCAATGACAACAACAAACAATAAACGACAACAATAAACAACAGCAATGACAACAATAAATGACAACAACAATAAACAACAGCNAACAATAAACGACAACAATAAACAACAGCAATGACAACAATAAATGACAACAACAATAAACAACAGCAATGACAACAACAATAAACGACCACAATAAACAGCAATGACAATAAATGACGACAACAATAAATGACAGCAATGACAACAATAAATGACGACAACATCAATAAACAACAACAGCAATGACAACAATAAACGACAGCAATGACAACAATAAACAACGACAACAGCAATGACAACAATAAACGACAACAATAAACAGCAATGACAACAACAATAAACGACAACAGCAATGACAACAATAAACGACAACAATGACAACAATAAACAACAGCAATGACAACAATAAACAACAATAAACAACAGCAATGACAACAATAAATGACAGCAATGACAACAATAAACGACAACAATAAATGACAACAATAAACGACAACAAACAATGACAACAACAAACAACAATAAACGACAACAATAAACAATGACAACAGCAATGACAACAATAAACGACAACAACAATAAACAATGACAACAACAAACAACAATAAACGACAACAGCAATGACAACAATAAATGACAACAAACAACAATGATAATAAACAACAGCAGTAAACAACAACAGCAGCAATCGTAATAATAGCACTAACAGTCACGGTGGTCACTCAGAAACGGTCCGTGTTCTTTCTGTTCTCGATGCGTGTGCAGGTCAAAACCACATTAGATTCCAGCACAGATGTGAGAAATGACTGCAGGGCCATGTGGACATTAGAGGCATCTCAGAAACACGTGTGGACATTAGGGGCGTCTCAGAAACACGTGTGGACATTAGAGGCAACTCAGAAACACGTGTGGACATTAGGGACGTCTCAGAAACACGTGTGGACATTAGGGGTGTTTCAGAAACACGTGTGGACATTAGGGACGTCTCAGAAACACGTGTGGACATTAGAGGACGTCTCAGAAACACGTGTGGACATTAGGGGGCATCTCAGAAACACGTGTGGACATTACAGAGTGTCTCAGAAACACGTGTTGGACATTAGGGGCATCTCAGAAACACGTGTGGACCTTAGGGGGCGTCTCAGAAACACGTGTGGACAGTAGGGGACGTCTCAGAAACACGTGTGGACATTAGGGGATGTCTCAGAAACACGTATGGACATTAGGGGGCGTCTCAGAAACACGTGTGGACCTTAGGGGGCATCTCAGAAACACGTGTGGACAGTAGGGGGCGTCTCAGAAACACGTGTGGACATTATGGAGTGTCTCAGAAACACGTGTGGACATTACAGGGGCGTCTCAGAAACACGTATGGACATTAGGGGGCGTCTCAGGAACACGTGTGGACCTTAGGGGGCATCTCAGAAACACGTGTGGACAGTAGGGGGCGTCTCAGAAACACGTGTGGACATTATGGAGTGTCTCAGAAACACGTGTGGACATTACAGGGGCGTCTCAGAAACACGTATGGACATTAGGGGGCGTCTCAGGAACACGTGTGGACCTTAGGGGGCGTCTCAGAAACACGTGTGGACAGTAGGGGACGTCTCAGAAACACGTGTGGACATTAGGGGATGTCTCAGAAACACGTGTGGACATTAGGGGGCGTCTCAGAAACACATGTGGACATTACGGAGTGTCTCAGAAACACGTGTTGGACATTACGGAGTGTCTCAGAAACACGTGTGGACATTAGGGGCGTCTCAGAAACACGTGTGGACATTATGGAGTGTCTCAGAAACACGTGTGGACATTACAGGGGCGTCTCAGAAACACGTATGGACATTAGGGGGCGTCTCAGGAACACGTGTGGACCTTAGGGGGCATCTCAGAAACACGTGTGGACAGTAGGGGACGTCTCAGAAACACGTGTGGACATTATGGAGTGTCTCAGAAACACGTGTGGACATTATGGAGTGTCTCAGAAACACGTGTGGACATTACGGGGGCGTCTCAGAAACATGTGTGGACCTTAGGGGGCGTCTCAGAAACACGTGGACCTTAGGGGGCGTCTCAGAANTTACGGGGGCGTCTCAGAAACATGTGTGGACCTTAGGGGGCGTCTCAGAAACACGTGTGGACAGGGGAATCTCAGAAACACGTGTGGACATTACGGAGTGTCTCAGAAACACGTGTGGACATTACAGAGTGTCTCAGAAACACGTGTGGACATTAGGGGGCGTCTCAGAAACACGTGTTGGACATTACGGAGTGTCTCAGAAACACGTGGACATTAGGGGACATCTCAGAAACACGTGGACATTAGGGGCGTCTCAGAAACACGTGTTGGACATTACAGAGTGTCTCAGGAACACGTGGACATTAGGGGACATCTCAGAAACACGTGGACATTAGGGGCGTCTCAGAAACATGTGTTGGACATTACAGAGTGTCTCAGGAACACGTTGGCTATTCTGAAGAAAAACAGCTGAGTGTATTGATGCATCAGAACATGGAAGCACTTCCTGTGTGGGAGAGAATGTTTTATCTCGGGCGTCATGGTGATGAGACAAGCTGCTGTGATTGGCCGGGATTGTTTCCAGTCCCAAACCATTTCCTGATTCCCCGATGATTCCAATAATCAATTCATCCCAAACCAGGAAATACCAAAGCTTTAATAATCAACTGTAGACTGTTTGAGATCAATAATCAATTAACTCTAACATGAAGCTACACGGAATAAAACGTGTCTTCGCCACAGAAAATAGTCCAGGAGAAAACGCCGTGTGTAATACCATTGTACCTTTCACCTGTTTGAGGTGTCTGTATCACCTGAACGTTTAATTTTAAAAGCTTTGACAAAATAAAGACTAAAATACGGTTTCATGTTCTGGAAAATGATTTGCAGTAACGTGTATACAGGCTGAATTTATTGGGCTCAAACATGTAAAACCATTGGTATGGTCCTTTAACTTCTTACTGTTCGCCCTTTGAGCCACGTCACACTTTAATTTAGGCTTTTAGCACAAAATGAACAGTGAACTCTGACCTTTGCTGTTGTAGAAATGTGAGTAAATTATGTAACACGGATTCAGCTGTAAAACATGTTTAATAAGAACAAATAAAATCATTTACACACAAACCATCTAAACATCTGCCTGATTGATTAAGCACTGATTGATCCTCCAGTTATTGATCATGAAAATGACAAAAATAATCTCTGAATGATGCTGATTCCCTTAACACAATATTTAATACACATATTATCAATAAAAATCCCTTTAAAGCTCCTGGAATTATAACATACATAAAGTTTTTTATGTTAAAAAAGTTTCATTTGGCCGAAAAAACACAATCACATTCAAACACAATCACGTCTGGAATGATAATTATGAAAAGCACACGTGTGCCTTCACACACGTCACACAGTCACAAAGTTTCACGGAATCACCCTTTAACAGATCCTCCACATCACAAAATCCCAAATCCGTTTGTTCCGAGTTTTCCCGCGCTGCAGCTTAGAAAATGTGGAAATGCTCACAGGAAGTTCACGTTTCACGGGATTTATATGAATATGAGTGATTTCTCGTTTCTGCTCGTAAAAATAACGTTTAGCAGCAAAGCTACAGAACGATGGCGAGGCGTTAGCCATGTTGTGCGTTTATGTGAAACTCAGACAAGATGAAATGTGCGAGTTTCACTAAAACTGGAATTTCAGTTTGTGTGAACTTTTCTGTGTCAGAGGTCAGATTTCTCAGAGTTGCAAGTATGATGGATTATTATCCTCAACGTGTTTCTTCCTTCCTAATGGGCGTGATGACGCCCATTAGGAAACCGGCTTCCTGTCGGGAAAGAAAACGTAGCAGCTTTAAGGTGAAAAGCTTTTTAGGATTTTAATCCTCAGTTTGAGCAGGAATTTATCATCTGATGATTTCAGAATTGGACAGAAATCATTTCACAGCAAAGCAGCAGAAATGGTCTGAATCTCCGTGTCCTCAGCAGATCATACGTGTTTCTCTGGTTTGTTTGCACGTTGTTCACCATCAGCAGCTGCACACACGGAACGCAGCGCACCGGAGAACTTCCTGCTTCCTGTTTTCTACCGTTTTTCCAAACTTTTCTTCTTCTCCATCGTGTGATTTTTTTCTGTTTAAACGCTGTGAGTTTTTAACTTAAATAATAATATAATATAATAATAATTTCCATTCCATTCCATTATTCTCCGCTCAGCCAGGTCCGGGCCGCGGTGGCAGCAGACTAAGCAGACCGGCCCTCTAACTCCTCCTGAGGCGTTCCCAGGCCAGCCGGGAGCTGTAATCCCTCCAGCGTGTCCTGAGTCTTCCCTCTTCCCAGTTGGACGTGCCTGGAAGACCTCCCTAAGGAGGCGACCAGGGTCCATCCTTACTAGGTGCCTGAACCACCTCAACAGCGGCTCTACTCCGTGTCCTTCCCTAATAATAATAATATATCTATAATATAATAACTTGTGCGTTTATGCACTGAGCTGTGAGTTTTTAACTGAAATAATGATATATCTATAATATAATAATTAAATTAATAATATCTGTAGTATAATAATTTCTGTGTTTAAGTGCTGAGTTGTGAGTTTTGCTGTAATGTGGCTCAATTTAAATTATTAATTCTATTTTCTAATTAGTCAGAATAATCAGATAATCATGTCTGAGATGGAAAATGGCGAAAAGCTTTTTGAAACCGCTTCCTGTTCGTCTGCTGGAACGTTCAAAGTCAAAACGTACGCTAAGACTTCCTGTCAGTGGGACAGTAAGTCGCTCTGTATTCCAGGAACGTCAGGAGACAGGGAACGCCGCGGCGTCGCGGCCGCGTCACCAGGAAGCAAACCGGAGTCCGAACCTATGCGGAGAGAAACCGTGTGGAATCAGCCAGAAATATTTAAAAAATCAGCATTAAATCTGTTATAAATATTAATTATTATCATCAGACATTATGATTTACTAATATTAATTATTATCAGACATTATGAATTTACTAATATTAATTATTATCAGACATTATGAATTTACTAATATTAATTATTATCAAACATTAGTAATTTACTAATATTAATTCTTATTATCAGACATTATGAATTTACTAATATTAATTATCAGACATTATGAATTTACTAATATTAATTATTATCAGACATTAGCAATTTACTGATATTAATTATTACCAGACATTAATAATTTACTATTATTACCAGACATTAATAATTTACTAATGTTAATTATTATCAGACATTAATAATTTACTAATATTAATTTTTATCAGACATTATGAATTTACTAATATTAATTATTGCCAGACATTAGAAATTTACTAATATTAATTATTACCAGACATTAATAATTTACTAATATGAATTATTATCAGTCATTAATAATTTACTAATATGAATTATTATCAGATGTTAATAATTTACTAATATTAATTATCAGACATTATGAATTTACTAATATTAATTATTATTAGACATTAGCAATTTACTAATATTAATTATTACCAGACATTAATAATTTACTAATATTAATTACCAGACATTAATAATTTACTAATATTAATTATTATCAGATGTTAATAATTTACTAATATTAATTATTATCAGATGTTAATAATTTACTAATATTAATTATTCACATCAAACTGCAGCTGAACTCATCTTTAATCACCTTCAAAGCTAAGTGGTTATTAGGCTGTTTGTGTGTGTGTGTGTGTGTGTGTGTGTGTGAGTGAGTGGCTGAGAGACTTACGTCTAATCGTGATTGGCCAGATGAGGATGGCGCAGAGAACCAACGTTGCAACCATGGCAACGCCGCCTGTAACGCCAACTATGACGTAATGATAAAACCACACGCAGTCAGGACAGCACACGCTAGTGCTGAGAGAGAGAGAGAGAGACTAAGTTAACAACGTCGCTTTTAATACTGTGTGCGCGCGCGTGTGCGTGCCTGTGCGTGAGTGTGTGTGTGCATGCGTGTGTGCGTGCGTGTGTGCTTACTGGCATGGATGGAGGGTCTGAATGATCATCACAGCAACGCCGTTAGCGAGTTTATCGGTAAAACTCATGGC
Source organism: Lucifuga dentata (assembly GCA_014773175.1). Taxonomy (NCBI): domain Eukaryota; kingdom Metazoa; phylum Chordata; class Actinopteri; order Ophidiiformes; family Bythitidae; genus Lucifuga; species Lucifuga dentata. The sequence continues at coordinate 26,379 of VXCM01007092.1, forward strand.
TCCATAAACAAACGCTGCACTTTGCTGCAGAGGACGAGAAAAATAAACAACAACGAGACGTCCGTCAATTCATCAATAATCAATAATCTATACAAACAACACGCCTTACCGTTTGATCAGCGATGAGGTCTGCCGTCATGGCGAGTGACATCACCAAGATGGTGGCTGACCCCGCCCCCAGCAGGACGGCGGCCCCGTAAATCCCCCGGCCCATCCTGACGTCCAGCAGCACCCATGAGGCGAAGGTGAGGATCAGCAGCACGCCCACAAAGTACGTCAGCTGGACCAATCAGAGCATAGAGTGCCGCCATGAGTTACATGCATGTACAAACCGTCATTCTAATACATCAGCTTAAATACGTGTTGATGTGCTCACAGCAGCAGACCGTGGTAACCATGGAAACGACTTACAGTTGCCGTAAACACGCTGACATCAGCATTCCTGTGATGGGATGATTACGTAACGAGCGTAACACTTCAAACGCACTTTAGGGTTGCTGGTTGAAATCCCGGCCGCCTGCATGGGTTTGACGCAGCGTTTCCGTGTCGGCGTGTTAAAACAACAGACGGTTCATCAAATCCTAAAACAAACTCACATGTTGACTTTAGTCATGAAGAAGCAGCAGGAATCCCGGCGGTCCGGTCAGGTGACTCGGGCGTGACGCGGGCGTGACCTCGGCTGTCCGTTCAGGATGAACTTCCTGCTGTCGTGCTGATTGTGTTTTGCTGACTTCAGGAAGCTTTGAGCTCAACGTGACAGCAGCCGTGTGGAAAACATAATTCCTCCCAAAATGGCGGTGAAAGCCGTGTTTGAGGGTAACTTGTGCACCGCTCAAAATGTGAAACGATGCGGAGCCACCGTGTGGCGTAAACGTGTCTTCGCTGATGATTGGCCAGGTGAAGAGCGAGAGGGACAGAAACAAACATGGCGACGTCCACAGGAAGAAGCAGAAGCTAACGCTGCCAGGCTGATCTGAGGAACATTCCTGTCACGTGACAAACAAACCAGGAAGTGGGTGGAGCTAAAGAGCCACACACACACACACACACTACAAACTTTGTTTTCCTCGTGCAGTCAAAAGAACGCCAAGACAGGAAGGCGGCCTGCGTCGGCGTTTACCTGTGCTGGTGTAGTTACCTGACTGTCCACTAGGGGCGCCGGCGTCCGTACGGACTTCCTGCTGTACGCAGCGCTGACGGCTGAGCGAGTCTGTTTACTCCGCTGATGAGAAGTTAACTCAGGCAAAAATGTAAACATCCCACAAGCCACACACCTGTTACCTGTCCACAGGTGATCCACAGGTGATCATCTCCTCCATTACATTCATGCAGATATTTTGGAATTCTTACTGAACAGGAAGGAGCGTCAGTGTCCTTCACGTGCTTCACACAGCAAACTGAATATACTTAGCATTTATGCTAATTGTTATTCATTATTAATTAGTTAATTAAAGTTGTGGTTTGGATTTAACGATATTAAAAGAAAGGCGTGTCCTGTAACAAATGATGGCTTGTTGTCATAGTTTTGACTTCCTGTTTGCTTCATGTTTAAATCTGATTGGCTCTCCTCCTCATGTGACTTTCTTGGTATTCACCAGGTGTTTCTGCTTCAGGTGGAGAAGCTAATTTGTTGTGTTTCCACCTTTAGCTGTTAGCCTGTTAGCTTGTAGCTGTTAGCAGTTAGCTTGTAGCTGAAGCATTTCAAACAACAGGAAATAATTGATCAGATGCTGAGCTGCTACTTCAGACGTGTTTAGTTTCTTTGTGTTGCTGTAATAATCCATCAACACGTGTCACGTGTGTTCGTGTGTATTGTGATATTTGACGTGATATTTAACTTGTGAATAACGTGATGCTGCTCAGCCAGAAATCAGTTTTCATGTATGATTATCAGACATTGTTTCTGTCAGCAACATTAAAGGAGCAACTCATCACATCACGGTAACTATAGCAACCGTTATGATTAGTATGATAAACATGACAGTGCCATTTAAAGGCAGGTGTTCAGGGTCAAAGGTCATACTCACACATTTTCCAATGAGTTTACTGACAGGCTTCATGATGATGGAGGACAGGAAGCCGCTCAGGTACATGACCAGAGGAATGGTCGCGATGAAGTTCTGTCACGGAAACAAGCACACGTATGTCAGAAATGTCACGCAATTCAATAATCATCAATAAATCAATAATAATAGAATAAAATATGACAAAAGAGACATGCAATGAAACCAAAACAACCCAAACACAGAGTGTGTGTGTGTGTGTGTGTGTGTGTGTGTGTGTGTGTGTGTGTGTGTTACCTTAGGCAGGCCTAGCGTGTTGATGAGGTACATTGAGATGAAGGTCTGAGACAGATTAACTATTAACCTGGTGCACATGTAGAGCAGCGCCACCTACACACACGCACACACACACACACACACACACACACACCACATGCACGCACACACACGAGTGTGTTTTCATGCTGCGTTCACTGACCGTTTGGCTTTATGTATGTTTAAACGGACACTGAATGTAGCGTTGCGTGTATGCGTGTTCCCATGCAGCTTTTCACACTCGTCAGCAGATTTATTTGGAAATTCTCCATTTTCTCTCATGTTGACCAGCACACGCATGAAAACGCGTTTTACACACACATTAAAGGACTAACTGGTGATTCTGCATGTTACATACAACCTGCATCCATGTTATGTTACTAAAACAGGGATGTCAGATTCCCAGTTGAAAATTCCGACTTCAGACCTGGAATCCAACGATGCCACATGTAAACTAACAACATGGCAGAACACCAGCACATACATACCAGCTAAAGTCATGATTTATTGTGTTACCGTGTCTGTTACTAATCACGTTAAGGTTCTGAAAGTATTCACACGTGTCACAGCAAACACTTCTCAAACATGCTTAGCATGATGATATATGTTGACCTTTTTATTTCATTGTCACTTCATTGGCGTGTTGGCCGATCATTTATTCACACAGTTTCCACGCCACGTGACGTCATACTCAGGAAGTCGGAGCTCTGACTTTTAGAAAAATAAAAACGACCGTAACATGTATGTTTGGCAGAATCGCCGGTATGCTCCTTTAACATGCTCACTGTTAGATCTGGTTAGGCGTGTTCTTACTACCTGGTAGAAGGACGGCTGCTGTAACCAACATGTCCACTGCAGCACGGAGGATGAAGGCGCGGCACTCCCATCCTCCTCTTCCTCCTCCTTCATCCTCTCCCTCCCCCCCGCCTCGCCGGGCCGCCGCTCCGCCGTGCCCACATGGAACAGCAGCGAGGTCAGAGCGCCGACCACCAACACGCTAAGAGCCAGGTTCTACAAAACACAGACGATGGTTCCAGACTTTATCATGTTACATGACATACATGGTGCCGTCTCACCCTGAACACGGAACGTCTGTTTATGATATGATCATACATGGCGCCGTCTCACCCTGAACACGGGAACATCTGCAGGTCCCAGCGAGTCTGACAACGGGTCCACTTCCTGTCCCTCCTGGAAGTGGAACAGCAGGTACGCCACGGCGTACACGGTGACGTTAGCCATCACTGTGAAGGCATACCTGCACGCACGCACACACACACACACACACACACACACACACAGTGTCTCATTACCTGTGTGTGTGTGTGTGTGTGTGTGTGTGTGTGTGTGTGATTACCTGTGTGTGATTACCTGTATGCGGTGAGTTCTACCTTGGCGTGTTCACAGGTGACCAGCTCAGGTATGAGGGACAGGTGTGAGATCTGCACGGCGGCCCAGCCGAACTGGAAGACGATGATGAAGGGCGTGAAGTAGACGAGTCTGGCCCACTGAGGCGTGTCAGACGAGCAGCCCACACACTGATTAAAGACGAAGACGAAGGAGAGCAACACGCTCAGCGTACCTGCACACGCACACGCACACGCACACACACAGGTATGTGCTGCAGGTACAAACAGGAAGTGCTTCTCTGCTTTCTGTCAGGTTAAAACACGTCAGATCACAAGACCTGTCTCTCTCTCTCTCATCCGTGCAGAGTGTACTCATGCGTGTTCTTGTTGTGTTGTAATATTCATCACTTCACACGGTAAAAACTTTTAAACGCGGTCAGCCGATCAATATGACCTGTCAATAAGGTCATGCTTCCTATGTTTATGATGTAAGCATGTCGTGTGTTTGTGATGTAAGCGTGTGTCGTGTGTTTGTGATGTAAGCGTGTAACACGTCAGGTGACCTGAGGTTGATCAGTAACTGAAGTGATCAGTGACACTTTTCATGTGAAACTGAACATTCTGTCAGCACACGCCAGCCGTTAACTCAGCCACATGCTAAGGCTTCATGTACATGTTTTCTCTTAGCATTACACTCAGTGACAGGAAGGTGTGTATGTGGAATATGAACTTTAGCCACACGCTAATCAGTGTGGAATCATGTGATTTTTTTTTTTGTTTTGCTTTTTTACTGACTCACACACACACACACACACACACGCACGCACACGCAGAATGTTCACTGTGGAAATCTGATTTTTTTTTTTTAGAATCTGACGATGGAAAAAAGTTTCCAGTTTAAAGGACTAAACCGGTGGTTTGTTCATGTTTGACCCAATAAATACTACCTGCATACACACATTTTGTAAAATGTAATTTTTTTTTTAATGACGCATGTTGACGTGATTCTTGGTTTTTGTGGTATGAAACGTGTTTTAGGCGTGTTCGTGTCTTACCCACTAAATGCCACGTCTTCCTCTTGCCGTAGTTCCCGCAGCCCGGCGTCCGGTCGGACTCGTAGCCGATGAGAGGCGTGCAGACGCCGTCGGCTACCTGCCCGATNGCCCGGCGTCCGGTCGGACTCGTAGCCGATGAGAGGCGTGCAGACGCCGTCGGCTACCTGCCCGATCAGCAGCAGCACACCTGCAGCACGAGTCACATGAAGACGTGTCCTCCATGACAACAAGACGAGTCTCATGACGTACAGAAAGCTTTAGGGCTCATCATACGTGTTGAGAATAACATACCACAGTGTAACACGTGACATGTCATAACACAGATGTTACAAAGTTTACAACACATGTATCCATGTTTTCTAGGTGCTCAGAACACTTGTGAAAGGACCATACCGGTGGTTTTGCATGTGTAATCCTAATAAATACATGTCACATACATGTTACATTACTGCCATTTTCCAAAACATTAAAGTAATTTAGTGGTAAATCTTAGAATTGTTGTTCCTACCTTGCAGACTGCCATTGCAGTTGTGTGTGTTGTTGTTTATTTAGTGTGTGGTAACTGAAGCCACACAATGACGTCACGCCGTGCATATGAAGGTGCCACAGCGCGTGACCTACCTGCGTAGGTGTTCTGGAAGCCCAGCACGGAGTGGTAGAACAGCAGCAGGTACGTGAACCACATGGACGCGCACAGGTCGTTGAGGAAGTGTCCCGCCGCGTAGCTCAGCCTCCGCCACACCGGCAGCGTCCGCTCCGTGTCCGACATCACCGGGGCTCGCCGTACCTGCGGAGTAACGACGGGGCGGGTTTCCGTTCCGTTTTACACGTTACCGCCCTCCCGCAGTCATGTGACGAGAAAAAAACACGTCACTCAGATCAGCTGACAGAAAACGTCAGACATGAAATAACAGATGAAAGCAGCTCCGTTGTTACATGTTTTTTTGAACATGTAACAAACTGCATGAAGATAATTCTGAACATTAAACTCAGGAAAAACTAAGTTCATCAGGCGGAAGAATTCCAAACACTTCAACGCGCTGACCAGCAATGATGACGTATAAATCACAAGACCGATGAGTGGACCAGTAGGAATCCCCCTCTTTCTTTCTCGGCCAATAGCGTGGATCTGTGGAGTTTGAGTTATCACGTGATGACATGTCACGTGACGTTACCGAGCGCTCCGAATTCAAGCGCATTTTTATCAAGTCGAAAAATTTGGAATTCCGAGTTTTGTGAACGCAGCATCGGTAACCTGTTTGATCTGTTTAATAAGGTGACGTCATAGATCATTTGGAGACTAAAGAATGAACAGAACGCGGAAGTTAATATAAATAAAATGAGTGGGAGAAACAGGAGGATCCATGATTGATCTTTCCTCTCTTCTTCTCTGGAGTTTTTCAGCCAGAGAGGAGGAGGAGGAGGAGGAGGAGGAGGAGGAGGNTCTCTTCTTCTCTGGAGTTTTTCAGCCAGAGAGGAGGAGGAGGAGGAGGAGGAGGAGGAGGTTTTACCTGTCAGCACCACATCAGCACACCTGCACCGCGAGAGAAGAATGGACACAGATTCATGCTGTAATCATAAAAACATGTTGTTAACATGTTGTGCCTTGTTGATTGTACTTGAATATATTTTCAATTAAAAAAAAAGTTAAAAAAACAAAACATCCATTTTCTAAACCCTTTTGTCCTGTTGAGGGTCATGGGGGGGTGGAGCCTATCCCAGCGGTCATAAGGCGAGAGGCGGGGTTCACCTGGACAGATCGCCAGCCTATCGCAGGGCTGACACACAGACAAACTCATTCACACCTACGGGCAACTTAGAGTTCCCAGTTCACCTGACATGCATGTCTTTGGAGGTGGGAGGAAGCCGGAGCACCCGGAGGGAACCCACGCGGACACGGGGAGAACATGCTAACTCCACACAGAAAGGCCCTGCCCCGGCCGGGAATCAAACCCAGGACCTTCTAGCTGTGAGGCAGCAGCTAACCGCTGCGCCACCGTGCCGTATTTCATATAAACGCTTCTCTGAAATGCAGGAAAATACAAAGAATGGATAAATCAGAACATAGTGGGAGATATAAATGTAAACTTTATAACTGTATAATTCTAAAAGTCTATTTTTTCATAAATGGATGAGATCAGGCGACTTTTTGATGAACAGGTACAGATATGAGATTGTGCTGAGCAACAGAAATAAATTGGCTTTGGATCCAAGTTCGTTTATTTTCCTGTCAGACAAAATCAGATTCATCATTTTAACAGAACACATGATGTAATTTCACAGTTTTTAAATGACTATACCAAAAATCTTGCATGTTTGAGCCACATAAATAAAACCCACACACATACATTATGTTCCTGCCAACCATTTCCCAAACATGGAGCGGTAAATATTAGAATTATTTTTCCTACCTTCCAGGCTGTCATTGGTTTCAGTTCATTCCAGAACGGCATAAAAATCAACTTTAGAGATGTGAAACGTGCTGAAATAAATAATCATCACAGAGAACCAAACATCTATTACGTTATTTTGAAGTAATTTTATTTAACCGGTCAAACACAGAGCCACATTACATCGTCCAAACGTTCAGGTGAGACACACCTTTTGTCCTGGTGGAGACGTGTCTTTTCATTCATGCAGCTCTTTGTTGGATCAATTAAATAAAGTAACTTTGACCAAAACAATTTAATAGACGTTTCAATTCTCTAAAGTTGATTTTTATGTTGTACTGGAATGAACTGAGACCAATGGCAGTCTGGAAGGTAGGAAAAACAATTCTAATATTTACCACTCCAGTAGAATGTTTTGGANACCAATGGCAGTCTGGAAGGTAGGAAAAACAATTCTAATATTTACCACTCCAGTAGAATGTTTTGGAAAACTGTTGTCAGGAATGTAACGTTGTAATAAGGCATCATAAGTTATAATAAGTGGGTGCAAACATTTTTATTTAATCTTTACTTAACCAGATAAAACTCATTGAGATTTAAAATCTCTTTTCCAAGAATGATCTGGCCAACATGCGAAATCACATGTTCACCAGATCATAAGGATTGTAACTTGGACCATTGGTTGATGATCACTAGATCTTTCATTTTACACACAAGTGGCGCAAACTGACATCTTTGGATTTGATAAAATACCACATTGATTTCCTCGTATTATCCCTCTACAGTCAGTTTCTGTGCTTATAAATCAACTTCTTGTCATTTCTGGTGTTTTTATAATGGAGATGATCTCATTTCTTTTTGATGAAGCTTTTGGTCAAAAGTTTACATCAGTAACAGGAAGCAAAAGCAGCAACATAAGCATCAAGTCATACAAAATCGCAAAAGTTTATATTAAAATGGAGATGTTAAATTCACAAAATGTAATTAATTCAGTAAGTTTAACACACACACACACATACACACACACACACAGAGTTTGCGTTGGTATTCTTGAAGGCAGGCTGCGCTGGGTTCTTTGCGTTCCGGTGGTTCTTGTTTCACACGGACGCGTTTAGCGTTGCGCTCACAGCTTCAGCTGTTAGCCAAACATCCACAGAAGAAGAAGAGATGAACAGCAAAACGAGACGGAGAAATGAAAACTTTTATTCTAAGCTAGAAAAATGGTGACAAAAAGAAAACTAGTTTAGGTATGTAAGCCGTTTTCTGACTTTGCACACAGCAGCTTTGTTGAATTATGAGGTTATGAATGACTGACTGGCAGAATTTCAGCGTTAGCCAACATTAGCTAGTTAGCTGGCTGACTAGCGTCTTAGCTTCTACCAACATCCATCGACTACACAGGGTAGTTAGCATTAGCTAGCTGCTCGGAAAGTGGGAAGCTAATTTAGCTGTTGGTTACCATATTATGTAATATTTGCTGCTATCAGCCAGTAACGCCTGAACGCTCTTATATTCCGCACGCTAAATTTAATGGATTAATTTGCACATTTGTTTACTTCTGTCACTTCAGCATAATTTCGATAAAGCTAACTTTGTCAAGCTAGATGAGGCCGAATAAACACAAACTACTGTGGCCTAAGCCTAACTTCCTGTGTTAGCTAGCTCGACTGTTACTTTGAGTGTTATAACTCCGTGTTTTGCTAACTAAACAGCAGCTGATCAGCTGAAGCTGGACATCTGAGATTCAGCAGTGGCTGCTCCCTAAATGTGGAAACTGAGGCAGTCTTTGGCTAACATTAGCTCACTTAGCATCTGTAGCTTATTTGGTCAATCGATCTCTAAACAGTTCCAACGTTTTAAACGCAGACGGCATGTGAGCTTCTAGAACAAACATGTTACGTCTTGACTTTAACTGTCAGGTCATACCTGAGTGAAATAGTCATGAGTGGACAGAAAAGTCCGTAAGTTTAGCTAAAATCTCACCTGTTGAGGGAAGCTGGACATTAAGATTTCCTTTTCCACTTGGTCACCATGCCGTGGGTCACACAGCAGGGCATCAAAATACACACAATTAATGATATTGTTTCAAAACTTCATAGAGATGAAAGGTCATCTGTACATGAAATGATATTTAATGAATGAAAGCGTGTTGTATGTTCAGCTGAGCCAAAGCCTTTTCTTTTTGTTGATCAGTCAGGAAATGTATAGTAAGTACTGTGTTCTCTCTCTCTCTCTCAGGTGATACCTTAAGGCCTGACCTTGGCGGCCCTCCAGCTCGGACCGAAGCCTCACCTGTGATTCTGCAGCAGCAGTGTGTGTTTGACAGCAAAAAGGACAGACGCTATAAAAACAGCTAACGGGGAATATTCCGGAATTAAAGGCAGAATTTCTGAAGTCTGTCAGGTGTTTTGTAATAATCACATTGTCCAAGTCTTCAGAGTTAGCCCCGCCCCCTAGTGCATGGGTGCTGTAATGGTGGAGTGTTCCACTGGAGCCTGATGCTAGCTTAGCTTCCCAGTTTCCTGTCACATGTTAGCATGTGGCTACGAGCTACACGCTGTGACGCGTCCACTCAGTATCCTAGTCTGCACCTCTGGCCCCTGTGAGGGGGCTTTAAACCAGCTGCTAGTGGTGCCCCCCTTTCCCAGTCATTCCTTTATTTCTTATTCTTCCATCCATCCATCCATCCGTCCATCTCTCCATCCACAGAGATAAACGTGGGTTTGATCGTATGGTTTCTGTTTCAGCCTCCTCGCTGCTCATCCTGCCCTTACTGTCTTTCTGTGTGATGACATTCACCTTTTAGCCTAAATTCATCTCAGGCTTCTTTTAGTCCAGCTTAAGTTTCCACAGCACAGTCCCCCTCCCCCTCCTCCTCCTCCTCTTCCTCCTCATTCCCCCCAGCCAGTTTAACAGAGTCTGGTCCAGTCTAGACCTGAACCTGGTCGTGGGCCAGCAGGCAGCACTTTTTGTGGTTCTTTAGGTTGCATGGAATCGGTGTAACCGTGGAGAGGCCAGGCTACCACAAACTGATGGACTTTGACAAGCGCAGAGTCGGAGGAGGAGGAGGAGGAGGAGGAGGAGGAGGAGGAAAGGGGGAGACTGAGGAGGGGAAGAGGATGCCTGGGAAGACGGGGAGTCGGTCAGGGCACGGCGGGCGGAGCGCCGGCTCTAACTCCGGGGTTCTGATGGTCGGACCAAACTTCCGGGTTGGAAAGAAGATCGGCTGTGGAAACTTCGGAGAGCTGCGGCTGGGAAAGAACCTGTACACCAACGAATACGTGGCCATCAAACTGGTACGCCGCCGCACGGCCAGAACATCACGATCATCACCACTGTTCATTCACTCTGTGGAATAAATTTGTTGCATTGCTCTTTAAATGGACAGATAAATTTTTAAAGGAGCATATCAGTGATTTTGCATGTTTGAGCCCAATAAATACAACCTGCATACGTGTTACATTATTGTCAACCATTTTCCAAAGCATGCAAATGCTTTCATGTAAACGTAAAATTTCTTTACAGGAGCCAATCAAGTCGCGGGCGCCACAGCTGCACCTGGAGTATCGCTTCTACAAACAGCTGGGCAGTTCAGGTGGGAAACATGGTCCGTCCTCCTCCTTTTAAAGTTAGCATGTTAGCATGTAGAAACCATGAAATGTTAAAAACCGTCCAGAAGTCATGAAAGTAAGGTGTGTGTGCGTGTGTGCGTGCGTGCGCATGCGCGTGCTGCACCTTGATGCCAGGTAACGTTTTTACAAACTGCAAATCCTGCTGCAACATACACCTTATGCATTTTTGCATACCAGTGGTTTTTCATGTTTGGGCCCACATACATGTTACGTTGCTGACAACTATTTTCTAAAACATGCTACTGGAGCACTAAATACTAGAATTTAGAATTTTTATTTTTTGTCAAAATAACTAACTGATCCAACATGAAGCTGAAATAAAGTGTGTGCCTCCGCCAGGAAAAATAGTCCCAGGAGAAGACAGCTTTGACTGAGAAATTAAAAGGATGGTGTCTTCTACACGCAAACCTGCAGGTGAAACATGGATTTTTAAGGTGTGTGTGTCACCTGAACATGAGATTTACACAGATTAGGGAATTTGGCAAAATAACACAAAACTAAAACACAGTTTTTGGAAAATGTTTGTCAGTAACATAACGTGTGTGTGTGTGTCGTATTTATCAGGCTCAAACATATCACGTGTCAGAGCTAATTTACTGAGCTTTGTTGTGTGTGTGTGTGTGTGTGTGTGTGTCATGCAGAGGGCGTACCTCAGGTATTTTACTTTGGACCGTGTGGTAAATACAACGCCATGGTCCTGGAGCTGCTGGGACCCAGTTTAGAGGATCTGTTTGACCTCTGTGACCGGAGCTTCTCTCTGAAGACCGTGCTGATGATCGCCATCCAACTGGTACAAAATACACACTACACACTACACAACACCGTGCTGCTGATCGCCATCCAACTGGTACAAAATACACACTACACACTACACAACACCGTGCTGATGATCGCCATCCAACTGGTACAAAGTACACGCTATGTTCTGTGTCTCGTAGATGGCTCGTATGGAGTTTGTATGTTTATCGGTACGTTCCGTGTCTCGTAGATAACTCGTATGGAGTTTGTCCACACCAGGAGTCTGATCTACCGTGACGTGAAGCCTGAGAACTTCCTGGTGGGACGTCCCGGTTCCAAGCGGCAGCACAACATCCACATCATCGACTTCGGCCTGGCCAAAGAGTACATCGACCCGGAGACCAAGAAACACATCCCATACCGCGAACACAAGAGTCTGACCGGGACCGCTCGATACATGAGCATCAACACGCATCTAGGCAAAGGTGAGCTCCTTCCTCACATTACCTGTGCTTCCACGTGCCACGCCCAGACACCATCCACACCTGTGGAGGTTTCTGCCAGAACCAACAGCTGCAGTCAGTCGTATTAGTCTTTACGTGAATATGGTCTGCTGCTGCTGCTCACGCTGCTATTCATGATGCTGCTCACGCTGCTGCTCACGCTGCTATTCGCGATGCTGCACACGCTGCTATTCACGCTGCT
>VXCM01007093.1:0-30380 GCA_014773175.1 Lucifuga dentata
TCAATGTGGGTAATATTCTAGTCACGCTGTGACATTTGACACATTGGAGCTCAGGGAGGCTACTGGTGAGAGTGCCCTTTAACTTTTTATTTACTGTTTCTTCCCTAAAAATGCATAATTATAAAATTAATATTTATGAATTATTTGATTTGATTTGAGTTATTTCAAACATGCTGTAAGTATGCAGAACAAAACAAAATAAGAGTAACAAATAACATGTAGCATCAATATAAAGCAAACTCTTAAAACACAAATTCTCATATCAACATAAACATCAAGCAAAAAAAAAAAAAAAAAANAAAAAAAAAAATAAATAAATAAATATATATTTTTTTTTTAACATATATTACATGTTCGAAAAGGAGTAGGAAGAAGTATACATTTATTAAATCCTACCCCTTCTCCATCACTCAAACAATTATCTCAATTTTAACATGTATACAATACATAAACAGACTTTCTAGCACTAAGCTACTCCGTATCCATCCAAAGCTACTCAAGTATTCATCCAGTCAATCAGATATAACTTAACAATTACCTCCTGCTCCTCCTACCAACCCATCCACCTCTCTATACCGCTCAAAAATGATCTTTCTGTACATTTTCTTAAATTGATAAATAGTTTTACTCTGTTTAAGTTCAGTAACCAAACTATTCCACAATTTCACCCCACAGATTGAAATACACATACTCTTCATAGTGGTACGAACACAACGCTTTTAAAATTGGACTCTCTCCTTAAATTATAGCCCCCCTCTCTGTCTGAGAACCTTCTTTGTATGTTACCCAGCAGTAAATTATTTCTTGCTTTGTACATTATTTGAGCAGCCATAAATTCTACCAGAACTATCAATTTCAATATACATGCAATTTTAGGAACAGTAAATTAGTGTGTTGGCAGTATCCCACATTATTCACTATCCTAATGGCTCTTTGTTGTAGTAGGCATAAAGAGTGTAAAGTGCTTGTTATAACTTTAAAGTTAAACTTATTAAACTTTACAGCTTTATTATAACTTTAAAGTGCTTATTATAACTTTGTAGGTACATAAAGTACCAATTACACACACACAACACTTTCTAATCTTTCTGATCAAGTCTAACACACTTAGTAATTGATAATTTCGTGTTTCGTGCAAGTCTGAGTTTTGCGCAAGCATCACATTAATGTTTCCTGTTTTGATGGAAGATTTGGTTTCAGATAAGGCAGGGGTTTGTGGCTTGATTTCTGCTAAACTTGCTTGCTTCGCTAAATGCTGGTTGAGTCAGATACACTTAATCTCTGATCAGTTCATCCAAACATCTAAATACATGAACGCTTCACTGTGAAATGTGGATGAGTTATTCACGGGAAAAAAAATCAGGCCTATTAAGAAATTCTCTCTTGTTAACAAGTGAGCAGCTAATGCCAGAAATTAATTTACTTTTAAGTTGAATTCAAATAAGAAATGATGGAAATTATTAATTTAGACAGTCAGGCTGCATATGAAAACTCACTTAGGAGTCATTTTGAATTAATGATAGACTGATAGAATCCTCTATGTGTGAGCCCAGGAAAGATGCATTTATTATTTCTGTTATCAGCACCCAGTTGTTTTATTTTCCAAACTAGTAAAAATACAAAATTCTGTTTTATAGGTTAATTATTTAGTTTTTTGCAACACAAACACAAATCAAACTGAAGTGGCTTATTATAGCTGACTTAACTCCACCAAGGGGGAACACGCTGAGAAAAAATTTTGTCTTGTTCTAACAATTTACCGGCCTAGCAAGAAAGAAATGACAATGATAACAAAACCAAGAATATGACTTTATTGCTTTATTTGTTATAAGAAATATTTTTTAGTAACAGTTGTTTGGTTCATCCTCAGGATGTGACCCATGAACCCTTCTACCAAGTTTAATCAAAATTAATGTATAATTTTGTTAGTATCCTGCTAACAAACAAACAGAAAAGCAGGAGAATATCTCCTAAGCAGATGCATCATAATAATAATAATAATAATAATAATAATAATAATAATAATAATAATATATACAATTGAGAGAAAGAAGACAGAAGGAAAAAACAGCAAAGGTTAAAGTCACAAATTAATTCCATTAAGTTTATTGAAAACAAATTCCACACTATAGTTAAAATAAAGCAAAGCTTAAAGGACCATACCAGTGATTTTGAATATTTGATTTTGAAAGATTAGGTTTTATATGTTGTGCCTGTCATATGCTCAGGTGGTTTTTCCTCTCAGTAATGTAACATATAGGCGGGTAGAAGCTATTCAACTCAAACACGCAAAACNTGGTTTTTCCTCTCAGTAATGTAACATATAGGCGGGTAGAAGCTATTCAACTCAAACACGCAAAACCAGCGAACGGCGGTCCTTTAAAGAAACTTTGCTTGTTTGTATAGTGTTCTACAGCACTGGCCAAAAGTATCGCATCTCTCTGTATTTTTGTGTAAACTTTACCAAAGTACCACTCCAAACACAACACAATTCATTTATTGGTGTTTTACAGGTAGTTGAGTATTCGTTCAGAATATTCAACTATTCTTTAGACTTAAAGTTGGATTTCGGAGTAGATAATATGACTACAATGTTTCTACAAGTCGGTGAAAACATGTGAAACCACTTTCTCTGAACCTACCTCAAAGATGATATTTTAACTTCCTGTTTGACATCTAGTAATAATATTGGTATTTTTCTTCAAATTTCAACAATATGTCAAAAGTGTCTTCCTACTTAACACTATTAAGAACTATTGGCTTTTTTCCAGTTGTACTTTAACACACTAAAAAAAAAAAAAAAAAAAAAAAAAAAATTGTTGTGTTTGGAGTGGTATTTTAACTCAGAAAGAAAAGTTTACACAAAAATACAGTGGGGTACAATACTTTTGGCCAGCGCTGTACACTGGTCTGATCTCAAACAAAGAGCCCTGATGGAAAAAGATCAGCCAACCAAAAAACTGACTGATGTTTAAAAATGAAAATGTGCACAGAGAATAAACCAAACCAAAGCACCGTGAAACTACAGTAGTTTGACTTGTCCTTCATTTTATTTATTGCAGAACTTATAGGTGCTGCTTGCTAAACACTTTCAGTTCCAAAATAGCCGTTGATGGTTAACTGCCTTGCTCAAGGGTACTTCAAGAACGCCTGAAAAAATCAACTTACTGTAATGTTTCTGTTGATTGCCGATGTGCTAGAACTCTTAGAAAACCACAAAGCCACAGACTCTTCCAGCTCCACCGTCCTGTCAGTTAGCACCTGTAACCTCAGACCACATCCATAATAACTCATCAAATACAACCTTATAGTTTCAGTCATGAAGCAACATTTTATTTAGATACTTTAAAACAGGAGCATTTTTCTTAATGAAATACATGAGTTGTCAGTCAAAACAATTGCAATTTGTTGAAGAATCATTATTATTTGATGTAGTTTCAATTAAAACAGCTCAGATGTTGATGCTCAGGTTGAGCAGATGTCGCCATAATGTTCATCATATTTATATCTCCACAAGCGTTTATTTTGGATTTATAGAAATGTTGTCATGCATTTTATATTTGAACATGTTGGTTCTAACTCAAACAGTAAATTCACTGTAATTACCTTAAAATAGTGGTATTGAAAGACTTATTGCAAATGGTTTAAATTAGTCAGCCTGAGCATTTTGATCAGAATCAGCATGAGGAAGTGTTTTAATACCAAACAACAAAAGATTGAATTCCCAGTAAGATAATCTTTAATTTCTCAGAATAATAACAGGTTCACTTTTCCTATCATGTTTTTTTTTTTTTGCCACCCATAAAGAACTGCAGAGTGTCTTGGTGTTAAATCTTTGTATTTAAGAATGTTTCAGTTAAAAATCTAGTGTTTTATTGAAGGTGGGTGCAAAGGAACAGTCTCGATCCTATCATCAGTTTGCTGCTGCTGTTAATGGCAATAAGTCAGATCAAATTAAAGAAATGGTTAAAAAATATCTCAAAATGTACATACAGAAATATTGTTTATTACTTTATCCATCCATATTTTTCCCACCACTTTTCTGGATCTGGGTTGCACAGGAAGAAGGATTTCTTTTTCACCGTGATTAATTTGAACTCCTTTTTATGTGTTTAATTTAACATAAACACTGATGTGCTCATTTTTACACAGTCAAAGTGTGTAAAAAGTCATCATACAGATGAATATTGTCACGTATGTCCATATTAAAACAGGAAATCATGTCCTGCCATAACCCCATATCAAGCCTCTCCTGTTATCCTCATCTACCCGTACTTTTACATTAGTTTCCCTTTTCTACATTTTTTAATCCCTCTTTTTTCCCACGTTAATTCATACACACACACACACACACCCAACCTTAAGCGCCTGCCAACACATCCACATTAACGCCTTTCTTACTTTGTCTGCCCATTAATTATTTAATTAATTAACTATCCATGCTTTAAAATAGTTATTAACATTTATGTATGTTCTGTCTGCTCTTATAACTACTTCCATTCATGTGAATTTATTATAATGATGGAATGATAAATAATGATGTAGCTGAAATCGTTTTGGAAACAGACCGAACTCTTCGTTGTCTCACATCAAATGCCTGATTTCAGAGCTCATGAAATTTGATTGTAATTACTTTTTAAAAATCCAGTTTACGTTCAGTATCATTTGTTGCGTACATCATTTGTGTTTTATCTAATCAGATTGTACTGCTGATGCTCTTTATTTGTCTGATTTTTCTTTCTTTCTTTCTTTCTTTCTTTCTTTCTTTCTTTCTTTCTTTCTTTCTTTCTTTCTTTCTTTTTTTTTGTAACCTGACAACATTGTAAATGAGGATTCTTCCTCAGTGGCCCTTCTTGATGAAATAAAGGTTGATGATGATGATTTATGCACATGAGAAGGTGTGAATTACACTTTACATCACAGAATCAGAATTAGCATTATTGTCAAACCTTCCATGTACAAGTACACAGTCGTGTTACATTTAACATAGTATACATAGACAAGAAGTGCATAACAGGACAAAGAGCAAAGCACAGAGGATAACGTAAATAAGCTCATTATACACGTTTTTCTAATCTGTACACATATGTATCATTAAGTGTAATAAACTTGGACATGGTCTGTATGTATATTGTATTTGGGTGCATCCTTCCATCTGTTATAAAGCCATGCAGGTGGCTGCTGGGTCTCAGTCTGTGCGAATGAGCTGCTAGATGATGATGATGATGTTGCTCCTCCTGTTGCTCCTCTGCAAAGCTCAGGCCGCCACAAAAGGTAAGTCTCAGCTTTGCATTTGACTTTTTATTTCGCCACAACTTGGTAATTATTAAAACTGCTTTGGGTGTTTTTAAAGAGTGAGAAAATTCATTTTCAAAATTTTTTGACAGGATGCAGCCTTTTTTGAAAAGAATTTTAAAACTTTAAGACTTAAGAAATGCTTTACTTTGCTGTTTAGAGTGTAAAGCACTTTTCATTGTATGGATTCTGAATGTGTTTGGTTTCCTAATTTTTCTTTTAGTAAAAGCACTTTGAACTGCATAATATGAGAGATGCTTTACAAAGTAATGTTTATTATTATTATTATTATTATGATTATTATTATTATTATTATTATTAAAGATAAGCAGAATTGTTGTTTACAGTTGCAGTAATTCTGGAATAGAAGCACAAATTTCTTGTTGGAAATTTTAATTTTGGTAATTTACTTATATTACTATTATATTTCTATAAATGTATTGATTATTAATTTATATTCTATACACAGGTGAAGTCAGGCTCATTCTCCAGGGTGAAAAATCCTGTGAAGGCCACATTGAAATCTTGTATAAAAACAAATGGGGCATCGTTGGAGACTGTGAATGGAGCCTGACAAATGAAAATGTGGTGTGCAAAAGCATCGGCTGTGGATCATCCCTGAATGCATCAGTGGACGTGCTACGGCCTTATGATCTCGACATAGTCTGGCTCAATGAAGTGACCTGCAAAGGAGGAGAGAAGAACCTGTGGGAGTGTAAGGAACATCCTGGCTGGAACATTAGCCCTTATCGCAAAGACACGGTAAAAAAGATTAAATGTAATGGTAAGGTGGCACTTTTACTGATTATTTATAGACGCTTTACCTTTCAGAAGTCAATATTTGTGATGAAAAAGCTGAGGTGTGATATGTGATTGCTTGTTCTTGTTCTTCTAGAGCCGATAACAGTGACTCTGGATAGATTTCCATGTGCAGGAGCTGTACAGTTCAGCAGAAATGGGAACACAGGTTACATTTGTGACGACAACTGGGGTGAGAGTTTACTCATCAGCTGGCTTTCAGGAAAATGTCTGAGAGTTCTGAATGTTTTCTCAAGTTTATAAGGTGAAAAAGAAAAAGATAAAAGATAAAACTTTATGTGGAAGCCAAGAGACAAAAGCCTTATGAAATGTAAAATGTAAGGCAAAAGCATCCACAGGATTCAAATATTTTCAGACAAGCTTCATAGGCAGGCAGAAATCTGTCTGTCATCTGCTCTTCTCTAAAGTAAAATAAATCTGTTCAAAAGAATGATATTCCCAGTAGTCAAATTATTTCCTATTTGTCAGGACGGCTCCAGGACGCTCTTAGTTTTCTTATTGTCTCTGCTTTTATTTTCACCTTGTCTGTGTGGGGTATGCGGATGTGTGCTGAGTCCACATGTGTTTGTTTACAGGCGTTCTTAATTAGGGCGTGGTTTCAGTTGTTTGAATTTTCCTCCACCTATCCTTATGCCTCTCTGCTTCCCGCACTTGTGGTCACCTGCTTCTGCTGGCCTATCACCTGTCTGTGTTCCTCCCTGCCTGCTCAGCTGATTCTGATCTGTCAGTTATGTCATTGTATTTAATCGCTTGGGTTTGCACTCCCAGTTTGCCAGACTGTCATGTTGTCATGTTTCCTGTTACTCGCTCCTGGATTAAGTTCTTGTTTTTTTTCCCCGCCAAAATATTACTGGTGTTTTTTCCTAGCTTGTCTAGTGATTTTTAGTTATTCTTCGCTTGGATTATTGGACCTTGTTTCCCCCTGTGGGTGTTTTTATGTTTATTATTAAAGTTGAGAAGGACTATCTGATTCGGCTGTCATGTCTGCTCCTGAGTCCTCTACCTGCCGCCTGACACTATTATGACTTTAAAGAATTGGAAAAAATATTTAATTTTATTTTGTTCCTGCCAAGAAGGTCTGTCCGACTTTGGCCTTGGTGGAGGTATGTGACCTCTGAGTCCCCTCTAGTTTGTTTTTTGGTTTTTAAATAAATTATTAATAATCATAAGCTCACTGTGATTCTGCATTTTGAAATGATCTGGAATTGATTAATCTGTATTGGATTTTACCCAGTGCTGCTTTACATATTTTATTATTGGAAAAACAGTCTATTTACATGTGATTTCTCTTTCATAAAGACAAGGCTCAAGCAGAGCTTTTGTGCAGAAATCTCAACTGCAACTCTCTCCGTGAGATTCCTGACCCTCAATTGATGAAACCACAGAAATCCCCCAATTCCAACTGGTTAAAGTTCAAGTGTTCAGGCACCGGCCGTGAGAAACATCTGTGGCAGTGTGCATCTGAGTCTTTGTCATCATGTCGAAACCCTGCATCTGTCATATGCTCAGGTGACTTTGCCTCTCTGCAAGACCAACTTGACTTCATTGCAAAATGAATGTCTCTGAAAATGATCGTTTTTTTTTTTTTTTTNTTTTTTTTTTTTTTTGTTGTTGTTGTTGGTTTTTTTTTCTTGCCCCAAACAGCTCATGAAAAGCTGCAGCTGAGAGGGAAGAAAGATAACGTCTGCTCTGGGCCGCTGGAAATGGAGGAGAATGAAGTCTGGAAACCCGTTATCAATCAAAATAACAAAATCAAGCCTGATCTGTGGTGCAAGCAGATGTACTGTGGCAGCAACGGGGTTCAAATTCTGGATGGAAATGATGACATGGTGCGACTGAAATGCTCAGGTAATGCAACATAAATATCATGTTCCATATCCTCTCAAATGATATAAAAAGAGATTAAAAAACTGTTAAATTGTCTCATATCACTCTAAATTATTCATATCAAAAGATCCTAAAAGTCACCAGAAATTAGAGCAGCCTTCTATAAATTTAAACTGTGATATCAAGATAAAATTCCACCTTTTATCTGCATTTATTTTATAAATTGACTTATTTTATTTTTCCCAGATAAAGTCAGCATCGCTCTGATGGACAGGGAAGGATCCAATAAGCTCCACTGTTATGGGACAGTTTATACCAGTGTCAATAATATGACATGGCCTGTATGCGCCTCAGGTTGGACCAAGAAGAACTCTGAAATGGTATGCAGAGAACTGAATTGTGGGAGGGTGAGTTTTGCTTTAAAAGATTATTTCAGATTTCCTTTTATGGATTTCCTTCAAACTTGATACAAATTTTGACTGACTCATAGTGACAGTACTTAGTTTGAGATCTTTTCTTCCAGGTGATTCATTCATCTACCGAGAGGTCAACAAGAAAACAACAACAATCAGTAATAGATTATGTGAAGTGTTCAGGCAGCGAGGCCTCACTGTGGCACTGTGCAGCCAAACACGACAAAGACCCTTTCTCATGTTCTTCAAATGCCTACGTGGTTTGTGCAGGTATGTTAGAAGAAGCCATCGCATGGTGTTACCTTTAGCTTGCAGTGGCGTCCGCAGAAAATATTTAGTGGGGCTGAGATGGAGCTGGTGAAAATCGTGGCGTGGCACATTAAAAAAAGACCAGTAAAAAGAAAAACAGAGAGGAATCTCAGGCTACGCAAGTGAATAAAAAAATTCCTGTCAAACAGATTTTTAAAAATATTTTCAAGAAAACTTTATTCCAAAATGCAAAGTTGCTGTTTATTTGAGCTATTTCTCTTAGTTTCACAGTGTTTAATTATTACATTTTCTGCACAGGAGTCGGGTTAAAATAATTAAATAGTGCCATTTATGCTAGTTTTAAAAACGTGAAAAATTCAAAAAGGAGGCTAGTGAAGCAGAAGCACTGTCATTAAAAACAGAAAAAAAGTATCTGTAATGATGCAATAATATGTCAATTCAGCCTTAAACTTATATGAACTTTTGAGCTTTTGAGACTGAGATTTTTTTTTTAAGGCTATGTAGCCGAGGGAAGTAATTTGGCCAGTATAATTAATTAATTAATTAATTAATTAATTATTATTTATCATAGTAGCCATAGCCACCCTTTGGGGAGGCCACGGGTTGTAATATATGGTCTGGAGTGTGGTCACCAAATAGACTTTTTTTTTTTAGTGTTTAAATGTAATCAGTCAAATAAATTCATTTATTAAAAATTTTANGTGGTCACCAAATAAACTTTTTTTTTTTAGTGTTTAAATGTAATCAGTCAAATAAATTCATTTATTAAAAATTTTATAAAGTGACTAACAATTTTGACAAATTGCTGATTTTTGAAGAATTTTACTTATTTTCTTCGATCTTCTAAATCACAAAAGCCGTTGGTAAAAAAAAAACAAAACAAAACAAAACCAAAAAAAAAAAAAAANAAAAAAAAAAAAAACACAAATGATTATTAAATGTCCAAATTAATAATTCTATTTCATTATTCTATCTTTAAATGATTAATACATTGTTTTTCACATTTTTAAAGGGATTTCCAAAAAACAATTTTTGAAAAGGTTTTCAAATTTTAATTTTAATTTCTTTTTAATTTGATTTAATAATGTGTCTGCTTTTCATAGTACATGTCACAATATATTTGCTGAGCAAAAAGAGAAGCTCTGATTGGCCGGCCATCATTTTAAGTGTCAGGGAAAAGCCTCCAATCAGAACTCCTCTTCCTGAGCCATATTGGCACATTTCACCATCATTTTAGAATGTTGTAATTCTAACATTTTAAGCTTTTAATTTTCTGACTTTATAAATTTTTTTTTTTTTTTTTTTTTTTTAATAATCCAGGTGGCACATTACAGAATTATAATCAATTTTGGTAGAATTTATTTTGATTTTGTTTAGATTTTTCTCATTCCTTGAAAGAATTTTTCTGTTATTTATTATGTAAAGGAAAATGACATTTTTTAATATATATATATATATATATATATATAAACCTTATACTTCATTGTCTAANGAAAATGACATTTTTTAATATATATATATATATATATATATATAAACCTTATACTTCATTGTCTAAATTTTACATACATCAATGTAAATTTAGTCACTTTAAATTTCTATCTAATATTGAAAGATTAGGTTTTCACAAGAAATCTAAGAATGCTGCATATTATACCTTACATATCATATCATATATACATATACCTTACCTCTGTGTACATAAGCATGGATGGATGGATAGATGTCTGTGGAAGGCATATCTTATATTTTATTGTTTCATTGTCATGGTGCAGGCAGCATGGCGGTGAGACTGTCAGACGGTCCAAGCACATGTGCTGGCAGAGTGGAAATAAAGCATGAGGACACGTGGAAATGGGTCCGAAAAAGCAAATGGTTAAATGAAGACCTGTCCTCAGATAAAGTCTGCAGCTTCGTGGAAGATTGTGGGAAAGCAAGACAACCCAACAAAACTGATAAGTTCACCACAGGTTCTGGTTCATTTCTGAATATGAAGGTGGAGTGCAAATCCAATTCCTCGAGTATATCTGACTGTGTCACTGCTGAAACACCCGACCCGGCTGGGGTGAGAGATGAGGCAGTGGGAGTTGTCTGCGAAAGTGAGTTGTCTCTCCTGCATGTGTAACTTTGTTGTTCTTGTTTTCATTTCCAACATGTCTGTTTTTTTTTTTTGTTGTNGGGGGGGAGTCCTGAATATGTTTCTATAGATTCTATATTCTGTCTTATAGATTATCTGCACTGAAAATAACCTGTTGCTGGTTTTGGAATAGTTGTTTGGAATAACTGGTTTCAATAAGGTCCAGAATTATTGTTTTACTGTAAAAAAAAAAAAAAAAAAAAAAAAAAAAAAAAGAAAGCACAAAATCTGACTATTTTCACAAGTCTTGTGGAAACACATAACAGTTGTTCACCAAAGCTGAAAAGTACCTTGGTGCAAATTTGAGGTACATGTACTTTACATATATTTATTTTTTCCCCCACTTTTTGCTTCTAATTCACTACATTTCACAGGATATATTGTAAATGATTTACTGATGATGATAGTTTCCAGTTACTTTGCATATTAAGTGAGATAAACTGATAATGTTGCTGCTGTTTCACAAAAACCTTATAGAGACATGATGTACACTAAAGGCCAGAAGTTTCAGGCCACCCCCATATTAAAAAACAAAAACAAAAACAAACAAAAAAAAAAAAAAAANCTGTTTGTTTTACAATTTATTGCACAGGAAATGACAAAAATATATAAAATAAATGTAACAAATTAGATTTCCCAATTTGATCTGAATTTGGAGATCCATTTTTTTCAGTATTTTCTTTTGGTATCTTTATTTAAGGACATTTATTATTTTATTCCAGAATGTTTATGATTCCACACAAAACTCTCCAAAATTGGAGAAATAAAATTAAAACCCTAAAAGAAAAAAAAAAAAAAAAATTNCTTGCCACAATAACAGAATTTCCATAGATTTCAATTTTTTTGAATTTCTGTAGAAATTTCCAGAACCATCTGGCGTACTACCAGGGGGCACTTCAAATACCACTGGTACACATACCACAGTTTGAGAACCAGTGTTAAGATTTTAACCATCTCTTTATTTAGTCTCTCTTTGTCTTTGTCCCATAGATCACAAAGCGTTATTTTTGAATTCGACCTGTTCTGGCATGGTGGGGATAGAACACGGTGAAAAACTCTACTGGCTCTCCGGTTTGGCAGAGACGTGGAACAAGAAGGCGGCCGATGCTGTGTGTCAACAGATGAACTGTGGTGAAGCCAAAGCATTTTCCAGCATCTCTAATGCTGACATGAAAAAAGAGGTTTTGAGAGAATCTTATGACTGCTCATCTGACAGTAAATCTCTCTTTGAGTGTAATAAAACCAATGGAACACCAGCCGACTACAATGATACTATTGCCACTGTGACATGTGAAGGTAATGTGAAGCAGCTTATATTCTTTCAGCCCATGGCATTAACTTTAATGACATAATTATTACTTTTTTTTTCCTTAAACATGAATGATATGCTATTGAGCATATTATTCAATAAGAAAATCAAGAAACAGAACTCACAAATTAGTGAACTGAGCGCAATTGTACCTGGATTAGAAAACCGTAAAGAGAAAAAGTACTAACTTGCCAGATGCTTGTATTTTTATTTTGGGCTTCTGACTTTCATAATAAAAGTCAGGAGTAAGTAGCATCCATTGATAGTTAGCCTAATCATCATACCCACTGAATGGATCTCTCAGTGATCTCTAAGGGATTTCAAATCAAATTTTCCTCCTTTTTGTCACTAATTTTGGAATGACCAGTTCCCCATGTTCTCGCAATTCTTATCATGCTGTTTTGGCACAAGATATGTCAGTTTCGTTGTGAAAAATGCTCTCTGCTTGCTTTTACACAACAGGGCACATCACAATAAACCTGACAAACCCATGCTGGGGTTTGGTCCAGGTTTGTATAAATGGGAATTGTGGAGGTGTGTGTGAAGACGCCTGGACAGAAAGCAAATCAGAGATGCTGTGTAAGACCTTGGGCTGTGGGAATAAAGTCTTACCAACCGACAGCCTGGGACAAAAAAGTGAAGGGCTTGAAGTGGCCATCAAGAGTCTTCACACTACAAAGCAGACTGCCAGCCTGACTGAGTGCAACATGGTCAAAAACAATGACACAAACTACTGTCTTGACAAGAAAGTCTATATTTTCTGCTCAGGTAACCTGATCCTGAACTTGTAGTCATTTTGTTAATTTTAAAGACTAGTAAAAACTTTGATATGTTAAGGCAGGTGATTTAGCATGTTTGAGCCCAATATAAAACCAGAGCAGCAAATTTTAGAATTTTTTTTTCCTACCTTCCAGGCTGCCATTGGTTTTAGTTCTTTCCAGTACACTATAAAAAAATCATCTTGTAGATATGCATTTGAGATAGTAATTTGTCACAACACAGTGTTTATTACATGTTTTTTGTCAAATTACAACACAGAACTACACAGAAGAAGATGGCTTTTACCAAGAAATTAAAATGACTTGGCTGTCTACAATCATGTATAAGTGTTAGCAGGTGAATGTTAAGGTGTGTGTATCACCTCAACATTTCATTTTGAAAGATTAGGGGAACTGGCAAAATAACAGGAAAACTAAAATACGGTCAGATTTTTTGGATATTGTTTGTCAATAACATAATATATGCAGGTAGCATGTATTAGGCTTAAATATGCAAAATTGGCAGTATGGTCCTTTAATGGGGACATGTACAGATTTCCATGCTCTCATTTTCATTTAGGGTCTATATTGAAATATTTACAATGCTCTACTCTGCAAAAACAGGTTGCTCCACTAGTGATCCACTACTAATCTCGTTTGCTGCAGCACTGCTATGCACATTGAGTGAAAACAGCTCATTTGGGGTACTGTCTCTTTAAGACACCCCCCCTCCTGATTGGCCTACTCTGCTTTGATTGGCCAGCAGCTGATTATCATGTGATCCAGTTTGATTGTGTCTTTCACAGCTTTAATGCCTGGTGGATAATTCAGAATTTCACGAAGAAACACTAGTGATCCCATCTTTTAAAAATTGTAAAAATGATTTTAGACTCTAGAAGGCTAAAACAGTAACAGATGGAATTAATGAAGAATATTTTCCTTGTAATTTTTCCATCAAAAAAAGATGCAGTTCATATATAATCATATCAGTATAACTAATAATATAGAAATTACTTTTATACATGCATGAATCACAATGAATAATATTGTGAGGAAGATTAAAAATAAAACTACATAATAATTAGGAAAAATACAAACTTATAAGGTTTTGTTGCTCATATTTCTACCTGAAGTAGAGTTAAAATGATTAGAAACTTCATATTTTAGCATAACCAGACAAAGTGGTTATCTTATTCTATGCAAAACAGGTCGTAAAGTTTAGTACTTCCTCCAGATTATTGGTATTTTTGTTAGTATAATGGAAAAACCCTCAGAATTAATGTTTCATAAAACCAAAACTATAAAATATCACACTCATCCTGGATTTTGGTAGTAGCTGTAAACATTTACACATTATTTTACAAAAAAAGAAACTATCAGAAAAATGTTTCAATGAAGCTCTAAACTGTGATTCTTCTTGTAATGATGCAGGTAGCGTGAAATCCAGGTTCCAACTTCCCAGAGACAACTGTTCTGGAAATGTGGAGGTGTTTTATCAAGCCCACTGGCTTCCAGTCTCCGCCACCGCTCTTACAAACAATGCACAAAACACCATCTGCACTGAATTAAACTGTGGAAAACCCCTCAAAGTGCTTGAGTACTTTGGACCTAAAAGAAGTGACAAACCTATTACACAGCTAAATTGTTCTACTAACAGCAAGTCGTTAGCAGAATGTGATATTAGCTCCTCTGGGAAGGTTATTCCCAACAATCACAAAGGTCTACAATGCTCAAGTACGTGTACTTTCTTTGAAAAATTCTTCTTTATTTAAGACTGAGTGTTTTAACATGCAAATATTGTGTTACATGTATTAAAAGAATGAGAATTTTACTTCCCAAGTATGAAAGGATTACAGAGTTAGTAATCCTGTAATCCTGTCCTGGTGGATGAACACATGCACTAATCTTCAGTAGTTTATGTCTGCATCATGTCATTTCCATTCCAGAATTTCATCATTCTATTTCCTGATTTCCTATTCTTTTTATACTTTATATT
The DNA here is from genome assembly GCA_014773175.1 of Lucifuga dentata. NCBI lineage: Eukaryota > Metazoa > Chordata > Actinopteri > Ophidiiformes > Bythitidae > Lucifuga > Lucifuga dentata. Next base: position 14,825 of record VXCM01007093.1, read on the forward strand.
TCTGCACTAAGGGAGAAGCACCTGTAATTTCATTATATGTTACGTATAATGACAATAAAGCTATTCTATTCTATTCTATTCTATTCTATTCTATTCTATTCTATTCTATTATTTTTCATGAGGCTATTTAATTGATATTTTTATTTCCTGATATTTTTCCTGAGGCTATTTCCTGAAATTTGTGAATGTTCTGTAATCTGTCGCTGCTGTTTTTTTTTTTTTTTTTTTTTTTTTAAACCTTAGAGTGGAAGAAGATGGACCTGAAAATGGAGGACTCTAAGGCTTGTGCTGGAGCTGTGTTCATTCACTCTGATGGAAACCGATCTGCTTCTGCTGTTTCCAGTGAAGGCTGGACAGAAGAAGAAGGCGATAAGCTTTGCCAGACTCTAAACTGTGGTAGCTATTTATCAAAAAAAGAGAAAAACACCTCAGAAACACATTTCTGGGAAAAAAGATTCAAGTGTGCAAATAAAAATCCAGAATCCATCTGGGACTGTGAAGATGAAGTAATAAGCCCATCCCTCACGAAGAAGCTGCTCTATGTCGACTGTAAAGGTAAAAAGCATTTCTTACAAGTGACTAGACAGACTTTGCAGTGACAAACCTTCATCATCATGCAGTTGGATGCTCTCAAAATATGCTTAAATGTGGTCATAACCATAACAGAAAGATATATTATATGGGCCAACGAAAAATGAATGGTAGGTTTGTTTCACAATTAATGTGTATCCTGCATTATTTTTGTATCCCAAACCAGACACACAATACTTTACATGTATGTTAAAACTTTGATTCTACTCTGATTAAGACAATAAATCATTCCATTTCAACATCATATAAACACCATAAAATCAGCATGAATTGATGTTGATGTGTACACGGAGTAACAGAGCAGGTTATGCAATTATAAATCAGTTCATTTAACCATGTAAAAATGATCCAATCTCATAATCTGTTTAATAATCCAATCTCATAATTTGTTTTTTTACTTTGACCTACTGTTGTCTTCTTTGCTGATCACACCAGCTGTATTCTTCGAAAATTCAAAATCCAAACTAGCTACTATGAAAACGTTAAGCTGCATTTCTGTGGTACTGCTGCACAGCAGCTGTAACGCCATTTCCTTTCTGCATGATTTGCAGTGATCAAGTTCTCCTGTGAGCAGAACTGAGTGGCCTGATGTGTTTATTCATTGCTCAGGTCAAAATTTGACTTCCTCTTGTCTTTCCTTCCTTCCTAGATGAGCCGGACATCACCCTGTCTCATGGGTGTTATGGCCAGGTAAAGATTGATGGTACTGGGGTGTGTAGCACTTCCTGGGACATCTCCTATTCACACCTCATTTGTCATGAGAAGGGGTGCAGCAGAGCCATTAAGGGTGCCTCTAGTGGGGAAAAAGCGAATGGAAACGTGCACCATGTCAGCTGTGAGCCCTACAATTACAAACTGGGCCAGTGCAAGACAGCCAAAGGACAGTGTGATAAACATCTCGTGACTGTTTACTGCACAAGTAAGTTATAAACCCTGTTTGCTATCCACAGAAGGAATCTAGCATCAGATTTGCTGCCTCGTCAGCCCCTTTCCTGCATGGAGGAAGACCATATTTCTTATAATGAGATCATGTTTTTGCTTATCCATCAGTTGGTTTCTTAGCAGGTCAAAAGGTTCTGAACTGATTTTGTTGAAACTTGGTGGAAGGGACGGGTGTGGTACAGGGAAGACCCATTTTATTTTGGTGATGATCTAGATCTGAGGACAGATCTAAGAATTCAAAAAGAGATACACAAGCAGTTTTTTTTATGATTTTTTTTTTTTTTTTTTTTTTTTTGTGTGTGTGTCAATTTCTTCAGAATGAATACATCAATCTCAATGAAAAAAAACCAGGCTTATTTATCCCATGATTTGCTATGAATTGGTACAATTTTGTTAGAATCCAAATACATTTTAAAACTTTTGTTTCTTATAACAAATGAAGCATTAAATTGTATTTATCGTTCTTTCTTTTCTTCTCTTCAGGCCCACTGAAGTGTGGGATCAAGTGAAATGTTAGCCTTGGTGAAGCTGTGTGCTCTAAAAATGCCCTTCTATTCATATGTCTTGTTGAATTTTATTACATTTTCTAAAATAAAACTTAGAATTTCAACATTACAAATGCAGGGAAGCCTCAAAGAGATATTTAACTTGTAATAGCAAATAATTGCAAATAAATATATGAATAAAAAAAATAAGGAATTAATCTGACCAAGTAAGTTGACACTGTAACTTATTGGTTATTATATGTTTTGATGAAGATTCTCAGTCATCCAGGCAGTAGATATGTTGTTTGAAAACTCAGTCAGGTCAACTGGATGCAAGTTTTTAATTTTGAAACATTTCAGCATCCATCCAAATGGCTTCATCAGTCAGAAAATTCAGTCAGAAAAAAATGTTATTATATGTTGTTAGTTATTTTATTATGTCTTAATCATGAAAGAGAGAGAGAGAGAGAGAGAGAGAGAGAGAGAGATTTGTGCATTCATTAAACATTTCAAAGTATCAGTGGTTTTATTGAAGTCAGTGTCATATTTCATTATTGTGAGACACTCTGCAGTGAAATAAGTGAATATGTACAAATAATATTAAAATAATAATATCAGTAAAGTTAAATTCTCTTCTTTTCTTACAGAGAAAGTCGAGTTCAACACCACAGAAAAATGCGGGGGTCAGATACTTGTCAACTATCGAGATAAGTGGGAACGTGTGTGTCCCCTCAAATCATTTGACTCACGTTTTCAGGACATGCTCTGTAAACAGATGGACTGTGGCACTTCTGTGAACTACATGCAAGATGACAATGAAAAACCGGTAAACTTGTATTTTCCTCATAAGTCACATGACATCTCCCACATAATTTTGCACTAATCTTTTTGTTTTAATGGGGGACTCCTCCAATTTCACTCTTCAAATTCAATTTGTTGGTCATGGGGCGCACTATTCACCACATTAAAAACAGCCGTATTGAGGCTTTTGTTGGCTGCTGCTCCCTTACTTAACTGACCTCTATGACATCACAAGAGTTCCTATTGGTAGTTTAGCCAACATGTGTTGGTGTTAGATGACAATTTTTAAAACTAAATCTTCTCTTAGACATTTTACATGAATTAACTTGTGGAAGTGGCTTTAGTTTTTTGGTCCTAAGCAACAACAGGAAGTACTCCTTGTGATTTCATAGAGGTCACTTTCCCTGACTTTGCACAGGGCCCTCTATGTCTCAAATATCTTCATACAACTGTTTTCACATGCTGAATTGTGCTCCCTAAGACATCAGTCGAATCTGATGGATGAATGAATGGATGAATCTTAATGTGTGTCATCTATAACGCACTCCCCATTTTAGCTGCAGAACAAATCTTTCAGGTATGTAAAAAAGGTATTCCTCTTTCCATTTGATTTGAGGTTGACTTGGGAATACAACTGAGCTGCACTGAAGATAACAATGACATCAAATACTGTGTGGTGCAGGAGAGCTGCAGGAAAGAAAAACCAGCACAGATCTACTGCCTGAGTAACAAAACCACTTATCCTTTTCTGAAACATTCATTAAATATTCATGCTGGTTTGGGATAAAGGTCAGTACATTTCCGATCTGACCTGTATGTGTGTGTGTGTGTGTGTGTTTGATTTCAGAGTATTTCATCCCGTCCCNCCCCCCCACTTGAACCATCCAACAACCACATCCTGACCATTTCTCTGGGAGGACTTTGTCTGATTATTGTGATAATAATCCTCATTTTTCTACGAATCTGCATCATCAAGACTGGCAAGAACATCACATGTGAGTGTGTTAGACTTTTGATTGATTTCTCTCCCATTGCAATAATAACTGACTTCACTTTTCAAGAAATTCCACTCATTTTAATCATGCCATTATAAATGAAGTAGTGACACATTTTACCACAAGAGGTCAGTGTTTTTTCATGTTGATGAAATTTTGAAATCTGAAAATTCACAATATCATCCATATTACTTTTTCCATTAGGTACTAAGATGTTACAGACCTTTCTTTCTTTCTTTCTTTCTTTCTTTCTTTCTTTCTTTCTTTCTTTCTTTCTTTCTTTCTTTCTTTCTTTCTTTCTTTCTTTCTTTCTTTCTTTCTAACTAAATATATTCAGTTTTGAGCTCTGTATTACTTCATTTGAGTATTCAATTTTGGGAGAATTTCTGTTTTTTTTTTTTTTTTTTTTTTTTTTTTTTTTNTTTTTTTTTTTTTTTTTTTGTTTTTTACTCCACTATTGATAATATCATGGCTTTTCTGTCTTTCTTTCTTTGCTTCTGCCTACTTGCTTTCCTTTTCTCCTTTTACTTTAAGTGATCTAAAATGGAAATCTTTCAAACTAGAGACAACTTTTTTACTCAAAGAAAAACTAAAACGTGTGTGTGTGTGTGTGTGTGTATGTTGTGCTATGTTTCTGACTGTGCTATCTTCCAGCGTATTAGAACGAGAACACACATTTTGTGTTTTTATTGCCTTCGAATAAATGTCTGATGCTGTTCTGATGTGGATGCAGTGAGACCATCAACCCAGTTCGAGTTTGAAAGTGACTATGAGGATATTGGGAGCAATGCAAATGAAATGAAAGACTTCAGTGACATTGGTTAGTCTCAAAATAAACTTCATAAATATTTATTTATGTACTTATTTCACAACTAATTACTAATAAATACGAAATATTTTAAAATAGATAAATTTAAAGTGATAAATATTTGAAGAGTTAATTTAGAAAAATAGTTAGCCCCATAAAAAAAAAAAGTAAAAAAAAAATCAAGTNATTTGAAGAGTTAATTTAGAAAAATAGTTAGCCCCATAAAAAAAAAAAGTAAAAAAAAAATCAAGTGTTCCGGTAATATCAATTAATTTGATGTGGGGTTAAAATTAAATAAATAAATAAATAAATAAATAAATGAACACAACACAAGTAATTTAGAGTTTGAGTGATACTACTTGGAATGGACAAATTTTTAAAAATGTGACTTTTCAGATGTATAAAAATGGAGCTTTTCTGTTTTTGAAATGTGGCCAAACTGAAATGAAACCAGTTTTAATGGTTTGTTTCTTTTTTTTTTTCATGAGCTTGTACTGGATTTGAGCTGTCTGTTTGGTTTGTGATTTTCATGCAGAAATGGGAGCAATGATCACAGAGAAAGACAACCAGAGCTCTTCCTCTTTTCCTTACGATGACATCAATAAAGTTACCGAGACGCTGCTTCAGACTCCGACCCCAGGGATGGACACCTCCCCCACCAGTGGCTCAGGAGACAATACCATCAATGAAAATGACGGTGCTCACAGTCAAGGAAAGTGTTGAAATTGTTTTGAAATATCAATATTAAAGCATCTACTAAATTTTCCATCACATTACCTTTCAATCATTTTTAGATGAAGCACATTCTAAATGGAGTTTTTCTTCTTTACAGATGTGGTGACCTATGAGGTGGAAGACTCAAGTGAAAACTACGATGACATTGCAGCTGCCCCCGAAACCTTACAGACTGAAGCTGAAATCCATGACAGCCCCAAAAGCAAACCTGAAAACGACGCAGAGGCTCCTGCAGGACCGGTGCAGGGGGAAGAGAGGACTACCTGGTGCCTGACCAAAATGGGTGAGACAAAAGTGCAAATGCAAAAACCCCAGCTGCAGCAGTTTGAATAGGATCCAGGCCTGAGGACTGGTCCTGATTACGACAGAAAAACTTTTTAATTCTTCATTTTAACCAGCAGATGTTTGCTAAAGTAGCTACAAAAAATTAAATTGATTATTGCATTAAAAAGTTTTAAAAAAAGATGAGATTCTGCATTTTATCATTGAGAAAAAAAAGACATTTCAAGTGTTTTCCTGCAAAAATGGTAAATTGTGCATTTCCTTATTCAACAGAAAACATATACTGATGATGTGATAATGCTGATTATATCAATGCTACATTCATATTGATATTATTTTATTATAAGCAATTAGCAATTTAAGGTTCAAATGCTGGCCTGGTAAAATCTGTTCTCTCTCTTTAGTCAACATGTGAAGTGGGAATGAAAACTCCAAAAAAGAACTTCAATCAAAATCAAGTTTCAGTTTCTTCTTTTAGTTTTTCTTCTTCTTCGTTTTGGGTTCAATAACTACTGTGGATTGTTCATTTTATGGCTTTTTTGGAGTTTTTTTGGTTTTGTTTTGTTTTGTTTTGTGTTGTTTGTTTTTTATTGTATTTTTAGGCACTGCAGAGGCAGATTTAGTGAAAAAGACCATGAATGATTTGTAATACTTCTGAGGCATTTTATAGAAATTTGATCAAAGTAATCTTTTACATAGGTTTATATAGAGTTGTGGATAACTGAAAGATTAATTATTTTGCTGTGATTTCTATCTATCTATCTATCTATCTATCTATCTATCTATCTATCTATCTATCTATCTATCTATCTATTTATTCATCCATCCAGCTAAACTTTGTGTAAGAAACAGTGATCTACAGTCATATCACCACATGTTATATTATATATTTTCCATGTAATATTTTGTTTTTGTTTAAGAGCTTTGTAATTCCTTTATGACTTTATAACTTTAGTTAGTATTTGAATGTTTGTTTGCATGTTTTGTCAATCATGCAAAATCTTTTGCCATATTTTAAACGAATCTGATTATAAAATAACTTTATAAGGTTGAGATTTTAGTGCCACATACGTGTTTTATGCATGAAATTATCCTCGACTGTCAATATCTTTTATTTTTCTGTCTTCCTGATCAACATTACTACATTTCACAAGAACGTTTAAGGTATAACACCGACAGAATTTCAGCAAAACACATATTTATCATTATAATAATGATGTATAATGTATATGATTCCATTTCAATCAGCTCTAAGCACAACTTTGGTAGTAGTAAAAGGATGAGCCGTTAAATAAAAACAGTTTGATTTGTCTGTTTCTCATGTTTTGTTGCTTTCAGTCATTGTTGCTGCTGGGGAATTTGTTTTATACTGCTCAGGGCATCAGAATTTGACTCTGGAGGTTTGGTAAATGGTAAATTCTATTTATTGTCATATGCACAAGTACAAATGAAATTCAGTCTCTGCATTTAACCCATCCCTAGGGAGCAGNTTTATTGTCATATGCACAAGTACAAATGAAATTCAGTCTCTGCATTTAACCCATCCCTAGGGAGCAGTGGGCAGCCATTGTACGGCGGACCAACTCCAGTCCTAACCCAGTGCCTTGGTTAAGGGCACTGACAGGAGAATTAAGCCTAACATACATGTTTTTGATGGTGGGGGAAACCGGCGCGCCCGGAGGAAACCCCACCCAGGCATGGGGAGAACATGCAAACTCCACACAGAAAGGCTAGAAAGGTTTGAACAGCACTAAAACCTCATAAAAGCTTTTAAAATTAATACATGTGAGACATGTTTGTTAACAAAATCTCTTTTGTTCAGCGATGCCTCTGAGGTTTTGGAATCTGCTCTGATGTTGAGTATCAAACTGTATGTTTTATGTCATATATAGTTTGATACACAGCACACTGAGCCATTTTCCTCACAACGCATCATCTGGATAGTGATTCACCATTACTTCAACTTCCATATTTAAATTTAACAGTGCTGTTGATGACATTACTTTGTGCTTGTGATTTTATTCTGCAGCTGCACAAACTGACGCAGCATCCCAGCTTAGAAAAATCCAAACACTCCGGTTTCGCTCCAGACATATAGAGCTTGATTTCATGTCCCTGCACTTTAACATTTTCGAAAATCACTTAAACATTTCCTCCAATGATCAAGACGTATGAGAGCAGCTGCTGGCTACAAATGTTAACATGAGTAAGGCCATCCGTAAGGGCCTGACAGACATGCTAGTGCTGCTTTTAACAGACTGACAGACATGCTGCAGCCTCACATGTTTTGTCAGGAGTTATCCAAGGGCCACTGAGCTCACACAGCCAATGATATACCCAAAGGGACTAATTTGTAACTAGCAGTCTTCATACGATATGTAAACATCACACCCAGCCTTGCTGTCAGGGGCCTTGCTGAGAGATCCGGATGGATGGTGGATTAAGGTCTGCTGTCGGGTTGAAGCTGAAATAGATGCAGTCTCTGTCCCACAGCCACTTCTCCACAAGAGGGGTTCAGCTTAGCAGGGCCAGTGGGGGGAGGGGTACTAAGTGCTTAAAGAGCAACTTGACACCAAATTCACTTTTTTTNTTTTTTTTTTTTTTTTTTGATTAATTAAGTTATATGCAAAGCCACTTAATATTACTATTAACTGATTCCGGTGCCAATCATTGTAAACGCCTTTCTCTATTTCCACAGAAAATCAGGGTGGCTATGCTACATTGCTACGCACTCCACACTCCTACAGTATGCATCTCTGTGATTTGGGCCATGTTTCTCTATCAAGGCATAAAAACAGATATGTTCCTACAAGGAGACTTTACTCATATATTTTTTGCCTTTCCAAAACTACAGAAGTTCTGGCAGGATATTAATAAAGAGATAGAACAAATCCTGGATATAAATTTAAATTTAAATTCAAAATTATGGGTATAGCTGAGAGGAATCAGTTGGGAAAAAAGACGATGTATAGATTAAGAATTTTACTTCTAATAGCCAAAAAAAAAAAAAAAANAAAAAAAAAAAAAAAGATTACTATGCATGGTTACAGCCACAACCCCCAAACCTAAAACAGTGGAGAGAGAAAGTCAAAGAGGTGATTATGAATGAAAAGATCACAGCCAAAATAAAACTGAAAATGGACAGTTTTATGGATGTATGGTTACCATTAATGTTAGCTATGCCAAAATGAAGAGAGAAAGATAAAGAAATGTATATATCCCCAGTATATGAGTTCAGCTTAGAATATGCAATATTTATTTAAATATGTATTATTTTTTAAAATTTGTAATTCTTATTCTATATACTTGATTTTGTTTTGATTATCTTTGCTTATATTTCTGTTTATTTTTTCTTTAAATATGAAATAAACAAAAAGTTACAAAAAACAAAAAACAAAACAAAACAAAAAAAAACANTTTCTTTAAATATGAAATAAACAAAAAGTTACAAAAAACAAAAAACAAAACAAAACAAAAAAAAACAGATACGTTTTCATATTGGTTGTGCAATACGTTATGGCCCAGCCCTTTTTTTTTTCAGGTTTTGAAGGCATTTTTTGACTATGTGAAAGAGGTGTGATCAAGGTAAAACAGGCAGCTTTAGTTGCTCTTTAAGTGCTTATAACATGACCTTAAATATGTTACAGCATTGAGATAAATGTATATTATGTGTTTTGAGGGAAAGTTCCTTTCATGAACAGTGAGGAGGGTCTGGTTAGAGGGTTTTGGTGTGTCATGGAAACCCGACAAGCAATCCTTCACAGCAAACTTGTAGTTTTAATTGCAATATTCCATTATTGCTGCAAGCTAATGCAATTGAAAATGAGAGGGGATTTGCTGGTGGAAGCTCCATGACTGAGATTTGAGTCAGATTATCAGATTATCCAAATTAACTCTGATAATGTGTAAATGTAATGTGGCTTCATGCAGTTACCGCATATACTCGAGTATAAGCCGAGTTTTTTTTTTTTTTAACCGAATTTCACAACACAAATTGGGAGATCAGCTTATACACAAGTAATTCAAATTGGATCCCAGAGAACGAAATTTCCAGGGGTGGAAATACTACCATTACCACTACCCATGGAAAATAGTTTNCCAGAGAACGAAATTTCCAGGGGTGGAAATACTACCATTACCACTACCCATGGAAAATAGTTTAAACCATACCTTATGTATTTCCTGACTAAACATCTTATTCAGCACATTTTGCGGTGGTCAGTAAGCTGTGATCCATCAGTTACGGTAATCAGCTGCTGAAATAAATATCATGTTTATGGTATGTGGATTATTTTATATTATATTTATTTAATACTATGACAATTCTCAAAAAAACAAACAACAAACAAAAAAAAAAAAANAAAAAAAAAAAACAGGTAATTTGCTCAACAAATAAATTGATGGAACAACATCAGGGCGTTGGCTTATATGCGGGTTTCTTTAAAAATTTAAATTTGCAGGTCAAAATCAGGGGGTCAGCTTATACTTGAGATCGTCTTATAGTCGAGTATATACAGTATTTTACAAGGACTTCTAAAACAAACTTCAGCACCTGAAAATTTAGACACATTATATAATGAGTAAGTAGCTTTAATGAGGAGTTCACTTTGGATACTAACATTATAAGGGGGTGACATTACCAAGATACAGCTTGTGTTGAACTGAGCCATATCATCAAATGTTCATTACCTCATGTTTCAAACATTCATCGAAAACACTCTGGTCTCACTCCACCGCTAACACTGTTTGCTGCGGCTCTCATCACCCTAATTTGATCATAATCTAAGTAGGTGAAAGTAAAACTGATCAATGTTCTTTATCCACTTTTTATGCACATGGGTAGTATCATTATGTAGCTGACAGACGGAGAGACAGTCAAATCATCAGCTGTGAGAAAGGCACCAGTTGTGGTGATTTTCCATAACAGAGGGGCTGGTATTATTAATAGTGCTCCCATGTGTATGGTGCCATACAGAAAGCCAGGATGTCTTGTCTGTGTGTGTGTGTGGGTGTATGTGTGTGTCTGTGTATTCAGAGGTGAATCTAGGGTCTGTGCAGGCCCCAGGCAAAAAAAAAAAAAAAAAAAATGCTTGGGGCCATTTTGACTATTTTTTTCCCCAGATGACATTCATAACATTACCTTACAGCAAAGTTATTGATGTGATGGAGGTCTTCTGTTGTGGTGTTTGAACAGATAAGTGGTGTGTAGTCTTCATCATCATGTGCAGGTAATGGTGTTTGTGGATGCTGAGCTGATGGTGGTGGATGTTGATGGAGCTGCTTGAAAAAAGAAAGAAATATATATTAGGAAACAGAGAAAATGAGTGAGAGAATATAGAGAGTAATGCTACATTCGAGCTTGGAAGTCGGATTTTTCCAACTTCCTATTTGGAAAAATGTTTTGGAATGGCATTTGAAGTCAGAGCTCCGACCAGGAAATTCGGATCAAAAATTATCTACCCTGACTTCACAAGTATGACGTCACACTTCCACCCTTGGAAGCGAGCTTTGTGAATGTAAATGATCAGCTAACAGACAAATAAAGTAATTTTTCTTGCGTGACATTAAAATAAAAAGTCAAATTATATCATTAAGTTAACAGTGTATAATAACTGTTTGCCATTGATACATAAGTGTAAATAATTTCAGAATATAACTTCTCTGCACAAATGTTTAATACTGTGATTAATATCATTGTAAAACAACACAACCAAACAGTCCTGTAGTCTAACTTTACTTTAGTTAGCATTTATTACTAAGTTTATTTAATCTTACAGTATTTATTGGTGTTCAGCCATACTTTTTTTTGTTTACATTTGGCTGGAACGGTTTGAAGTTGGAATCAAAACTTCCAACTGGGACAATTCTGACTTCCAAGGTTGCCTGAATGCAGCATAAGTTCTCAGCAGAAACACAGCAACCATGAGATAAGAAACAGGGGAAATTCTGTCTGTTGTTAAATGTGTGCGTCACACACAACGAAAAAGATCCTATCTTGATAAAATCATGTGATTCTGACAGATGCATTTTCCAGAAAATTAGATTATCATAAACTGTTTATCTTACCAGGAAGACGTGCTGTTACATTTAGCAAGAAAGCACAACTGTATATGGGAAAAAAAAGAGCCAATAAAGTGAAAAAAAAAAAAAAAAAANAAAAAAAAAAAAAAAAACTCACTGGAAAACGTAAAGCATTTTTGAGTATCCGTGTGGTGTCAGTCACTGTTCTTTTTATCTGCATGTAGGGATCAAGATTGTTTACGTGCACAAGATTAACGCACAGGCTGTTATGTCTTGTTACATGAAATAGGCATGCTGGTCTAAGTTTTCATAACCGCTGGGACTGTTAGTATGTGAGTGAACAGCAGCACAGATGAGTCACATGCCAACGATGGTTTTACGATTGGATTTACCTTTGCTGTATTAGTGTTTACAGTATATGACAGGCCTGAATGTGCAGTTGGACGGCGAGGTTGGCTGAAATCTGACCCCGGTTAGTGTAATACCCTAACTATGCTTGTAATGTATGAGAGGGCAAGCAAGTTCAGGCCCAGGGCCAAGTCTGGTTCTGATCTGCCCAGAGGCCAACACGCCGTGTCCTGAAAGCACCTGTGCTGTCCCTTAACCGAACAAAAACAGCACATCCATCGATGGCGGGCCAGCTGCAGCAGATACTGAGGGATTAATCAATGCGAAGGCGCTGAGGAAGGTCAATGAAGCAGGCAAGAAGAGGAATAAAGACAGAGGCAAAGATCTAACAGACTAGTTCCAAAGAGGTCATGTGATGTTGTATGTACATAATATAAAGAAGGAAAACAGCAAGACTGAACAGATGATTTTTTTTTTTTTTTTTTTTTTACTTGAAGCGTAAATTTGTCCAAGTTTGTAAACAGCAGTATTAATAACAACTTCATGATCTGTACTGGGAATAAATTTATATGTTACCTATGTTTTATATGTTACCTACATATAGAAATGCGTGAAATATCACACAGTGAACGTACAGAATCACAAATACATACCAATACATACATATACACTGTAAAATGTGATAAGTTGATCTTACTTAAAAAAAAAATCTAGGAAACCGATTGCCTTGAAAAGGGTAAGTAAATATAACGATATAGTCTTAAGTTCAAGTAGACATAAAGTAAATATAACTTAAGACTAATAGTTACATTTACTTACCTTTCTCAAGGCAATCGATTTCCTAGATTTTTTAAAGATCAACTTGTCACATTTTACAGTGTACTGTACATACATAGATACATGCAGTACATACATACATTATCTGGTAGTGTAGTTAGGCCACTTGAGGTATTTATTTCTTATTGTGTAACTCAAATAATGAACCGCAATGTTTAGGGTGCTGGAAAATGTTTTATAGTCAGCAGAAGTATTTCAAGTGTTTCATAATAGAAAGTTTTGCTAATTAACTTGCCTACCTTGAAGAGCTTTTGGTGTAAGATGTAATCACTCACAAAAACACTGTCTTCTTCTTACTTTGCTGTAGAGTTAAAAAAAAATTCTATACACTTCAAGAAACAGAAACTTCAAGGTGAATGCTGTTGTCAGACCCTAAGTTAAAAACTATTTGGGCATGTAATTTAGATGGAATCTCCAGAAAAGAGGGTAAAAGGATTAAATGAATTCAGGAAATTTCTGAACTGATGAACTTGATCTGGGGAAACTCAGTTTTCTGTTATTGGCATCTTAAAAATGTATATAGAATAAAAATATCACACATCATGTGAATAACATACCATGCATTTCACATACATCATAATGATGTGGATACGTTTTGGTGGAACATTAGATGTTTTCACCCTTGAGATTTTTCCCAAATTAAAAAAAAGAAAGAAAGAAAAAAACAAGGCACTGCAACAATGCATATGACACCCAGTAACAAATTCAGCATGTCAAATGTAATAGATTAAATTTATACTATAGCATATACTTTTAAAAGTTAGATAATAAAGTAATGAGTAAAAAAGAGAAAGAATTTGGGCCACTTCTAAATCTATCTCACTACAGCCACAGAAAAGCTGCAGAATTTAATACCAGTGAACCTTGAAACACAACCAAAAGATTGGATCTGACTAAAAAAAAAATCTGAGTTGAGCATTAAAGCCTGTAATATGAATGTAGTTGAAGTAAAATTATTTCTGCCCTAATTTCCGACAGGTGTGTTTTATGGATGCTGTGTTTTATGTATAGCTTTCCTGACATGCAAAAGAGAGGATGTCGTGGTAATGCCTCTTTCATTTCAAATGATAAAGCAGGCCAGTAACAAACACTTATGAATGATGGAACATAATTGCACGATGCTGTCTGGCCTTGCCGATGTGTTTATAAGTTACCCATCACTACAAATCACATGCCAAATAGTAGACTCTGATGACTTAACACACATACTGCATGCTACATTGACATTATGATGCTAAAGCTTAAACAACTATGCGGTCTCTAAGTCTGTTACTAAGTATTAACATGTTCCTCTGCCTTTTCATGCCTTATATTACTCCTGGTAGACTTTGTGTTGGAGGTGCTCACGTTTTCATTTTCTGCTGTCTGCTGCTGTCCATTCTGATATGCTTTTTTAAGCCAGTCCTTCTCCACATACCCTCTCACCTCCCCTACTGTACACCTCTTTTCTGCATCCAGAGCCAGGAGCTTACTAAACATCTCCATGGCTTCTGGAGTGAACCTTTTCCATAAAGGAGGAACCTGCTCCTCTGTGGTTGGTTTCTCCATTCTGCACCAGTCAGCAAACTCCTGATAGAAGTCATCTGTGTCTGTGCAGTGTTCCCAGGGGAAGTAGCCTGTAAGGATGCAGAAGATCACCACCCCGAAGGCCCAGGTGTCCAGGCTTGGCTCCACACTGAGTGGAGGGGCAGTCACTTCTTTCNCCCCGAAGGCCCAGGTGTCCAGGCTTGGCTCCACACTGAGTGGAGGGGCAGTCACTTCTTTCTGGCCCTCCAGCATGGCCATGGCGCAAAGCTCCGGGGCCATGTAGGGGAGGGTACCTGTGATGAATTGTATCAGGGTTCCTCTCTTCTGGGCCAGGCCAAAGTCAGCCAGCTTAACCTGGCAGCAGTGACTGTCTAACAGGAGGATATTCTCAGGCTTGACATCACGGTGGACCAGGCCATGGCTGTGGATGAACTCCAAAGCGCTGGCAATCTGGAGGACACATCGTTTGACAGATGACTCTGGGATGCCCACCTGGAACAATTGGACATAGAAGAGACAGAATAATGATAATGATTGTTGGGGGGGANGGGGGGTATTGCAAGTCCTCCTCAGTTTTCATTCATGGAGCACTTTAATGGCTTGGTTTGCAATCTCAGGTCTAGTTACTCAAGCATGTAAATGATCCATTATTTTATAATCACAGTAAGCCACCTCCACATGCATTTCTTCACCTGGCGTACCTCCCCTCGTACACCAATAAGGCAACAATTCATACATATATTTGGAGAATGATAATGACGGAATCCTATCATCATTTATACTCCACACATAGATTTACCTTGGGCTGGATGACAGCAAACAGGTCCCTTCCGATGACAAGCTCCTGGGCAAAGCAATAGTGCTCATTGGACTGGAAGGCAATGCCAAAGAGGCCCACGATGCAGGGGTGGCAGGACAGATGTAAGGAGATGCAGTACTCTCGCAGGAAGCCCTGCAGCTTAGTCGAGGCTTTGGGCATCACTTTCAAGGCCATGGGAGTCCCTGCATAGCATCCATAGTATATTTAGGTAACATTATCCCTGTTTATTTATGCACACCAGTCACTTTACTACTGTTAGCTTATTGCTGTATACAAATTAATGAATATATGAAGACATCAGAATGCAGCCTCAAGGGGGCACAAGCCAGTGTCCACCTTGTGCCGGTCCCAAGCCCGAATAAAT
>VXCM01007094.1:0-23693 GCA_014773175.1 Lucifuga dentata
TATATATAAAAAATGGTTGTGCCAATCTTGGCATATACCACAACTATATATGCAGACAGAAAAAAACAAAAAAAAACAAAACCAAAAAAAAAACTATTTTCCAGATGAAGATGATTGGGTGAGTGCTCTTTATGTTTGTTTGTTGCTGTAAATGCTTGTGTAGCTACTAGCTTAACCCTCCATGGCTGCTAAATTGTGTCTGTATCAAGTCACGGCGCCTCACATCACCGCCTGGCGGATACAGTGTTTAGCCTCCAGATCAACGTTAACTATGGAGACCAGTATGTACACACTACCGCTCACGACGCGCGAGATGAGCGTAAGCATAGTTAGCATGAAATATAAATGAGGATTTTAGTTCATAAAAGCCTTCAGGACAGACACTCTACAGACAAGAACTTTGGTCTGACCTCAATGAAACGCCAGAAGAGCTAGATTTACAATTGCAAATGGACTCATGACTCTTTGATCATGCTAAAGGAATCTAACAATTGGTGCCATCTTCCCTAAACCCCCTCTGCCATAAAGAAAAGAACCAACAGCCACCCTTATCTGCATTTGACTACCTCACAAATTCCTTCCCCCAAATTGTCACCTCCACTGACTCCAGACTGTCTACAAACCAAGGGTCTCACAGAATTAAGGATTCTGATTTCACTACATCAACTAAGACTCATAATCAAGAATCTATTCAGGAAACAAGATATCTGAAGTTACAATAATGTTTAGAGTCATGAAATAAATTGCTAACTCTCTCTCTTGATTTTATTAAACTATGTTTAGATATTGAAATTCATTTTCATTTACTACATGCTTGTGTTGTATTTGTATTTGTATTTATGTGTAGATAGGGTATTTAGCTTTATAAGTGTTACATTTCTCCAACATACTTCTGAAATCACAGAACATCACACTGTCATCTTATGGTCCTTTAAGTTCACACAAAATCTGCTTTAACAATCTACAACAGTCAAAGCTTTTATCTTTGTAATCTTTTGAATAGTTTCATTAATATAGAAATAAATTTTAGTTAAGTAAATATCATCAGATTTCATAATAGAGTGTTTTAGATGTTTAGATTTTGCGATAAATTCCTATTAGACAACAAAAGAGATGACTTATTTGTGTAACATGGTTTTATTTGTGTCAGCATGTCATACTGTAAGTTTACTATGTGAAATTTTATGCATCATGCTTTGACAATGGGAAATGAGTGGAATTAGTTATGTTTCTTTGAGGTGGCACAGTGGTCAGCACTGTTGCCCCACAACAAGAAGGCCCTGGGTTCGATTCCCGGCCGGGGCAGGGCCTTTCTGTGTGGAATTTGCATGTTCTCCCCGTGTCTGCGTGGGTTCCCTCTGGGTACTCCGGCTTCCTCCAAAGACATGCANTTGCATGTTCTCCCCGTGTCTGCGTGGGTTCCCTCTGGGTACTCCGGCTTCCTCCAAAGACATGCAGGTAAGGTGAATTGAAAACTCTAAATTGCCCGTAGGTGTGAATGTGTTTGTCTCTGTGTCAGCCCTGCGATAGACTGGAGATCTGTCCAGAGTGTACCCCGCCTCTCGCCCTATGACCTCTGNCCCCCCCCGTGACCTCAACAGGACAAACGGGTTTAGAAAATGGATGGATGGGTGGATCAATGTTTCTTTGATATCACAGAGATTAGGCTGTAATCAAGCTGCTTCAAGCCGCTGCCCCTTTTCATTACATCATCAGAAGTCTCCTTAGAACAAAGAAATCTGGGCGTGTTCTCCACAACACGTGAAGAGCTTCTCTGTTTAAAAACCACTGCAGCCTTTGTTCTCTCTTTGTGGCTTTTTCCCTGCTTCTTCCTCTTCTTTCCCGTTCTTTTCTTCCTACCGCGCCGTGACATCTCCCATGTGCGGTTCTTTTTATCCTTAAAGTAATCTCAAGTACTCTGCTTAGCTGCTCCAAGAAGTTCCAGCCTGGATAAGCAACAGATGTTATCACAACTGCTTTTGATTTCATCCAAAGCTATTCAGTTTTAGCTATAGTTAGTTCTCACAGTTAGTTCTGCTCCATCACGTTCATCGGCTCTGGTGACTCGTTGGAATTAAACTCCAGCACTGCAACTCGGTTCAACCTGAACATCCAGCTCCCGGCCCAGCTACTCATCAAAGACGTGCACTGATCTGGTTCCTAAGGAAGGCTAGTTTGCTTGGATTTGTGGTGACAGCCGTGGATCCAGACATCTGTACTCAACCCAGAGGGACTGCCTGAGTGCCGGTGCTTCACCAGAACAAGACGTGATTCAGCTGTTGAGCGTCTGAGTCGAGACTGATCCGAGACCTTTCCAATATCACTGGAGTGATCACATCCAATGTAAGAGATCTTGGCTTCACCGAAGATAAAGTGATGCAGGCTAACTATTTTCCATTTCCGTAACTTTCTTACTAACATCTCCATAAAGTTAGACCTAGTTAACATTAGAGTAGGTTCGGATTTTATTTTGAAAATCCACTAATTTTCCGTTGTCTACTCTGGTTATTCCTATCTTAAATAATATCTACCTCATTCATGTACTATTCCATGTTTCATGTGTAAATAAATGTTAACCTGTGAAATATCACACTGTTTGCCTGTTTCAGATTGGAAAAGACATCACTGAATGGGAACAAATTCTCCCTTTAGAATTGAGACTGAATATTAATTCAAGAATGAAAGTGTTAAGTTTAAATGACTTTTTCTCCATAACGTGGAGTGGTGCCCCTAAATTAAATAAGACTAATATTTCTTCATTGAAATTATGATCTTAACATAACTTTTATTAACTTAATTATTGAGCATATTTATACGCTACATCAGCTATTATCCACATTTATCAGGGTATCTGCAAGTTCAGGTATGTTAAATTTAAGACTTTTTTAAAGATTTTTTAATACCTCTTAGGATAAAATTTAAGACCAACTTCACATGGCAAAAAGTATACAACAGCACCAGTTATGTTAGGTTTAGGGACATTACTGAGTTTTAAATTACTGATTTATATTTTTTGGTTTCCATGTTTGTCCATATATGTTTACTGGCTCATAAAGCGGCAACTGAAAGGTGAGCAACTTAAAAAAAACAAAAAAACACTGAAAACAAAAAAATATTAAAATCCAGTGGCTGTGGTGACTGGACTGTAGGCAGAACAGATAGCCTGCAGACATTTCACACAAAGATTCATGTAAAGTTTGACTAAAACATTACAAAGCCGGAACGCCTCCTGTAACTTGAACATGGACTCTATCTGATCTCATCACGCTCACAGCAACAATCTGAGCTCCATGCTTCATATAACATACTATAACCAACANTCTGATCTCATCACGCTCACAGCAACAATCTGAGCTCCATGCTTCATATAACATACTATAACCAACATTTTGACATGGACTCTGTCTTAACTCCATGCTACATATACTATAAACATTTTAACAAGGAGGTAAATAAACAGTGTTTTTGGTTGTGTGAGGAGCTTTGCTGTCAAGGTTGGTAGGAGTGATAGTTATAGGTATATATAGGTCAAGGGTGATAGTTAAATAACTAGACGATCAAAAACCCTCTCCCCACACACACACGTCACAGGATGGCAAATGTGTACAAAATCACAGGTAAATAATCTAATTGATGCATGACTGCATACCAACCTCTGGTGCAATGTTATGGCTGACGTTTTTAAATAATATTCTTTTAAATGTTTTACACCTTATTTTTTCAGTTCTAAAATAAAACGTGCTCTTCGAGATCAGTTTCAACAAAAATTGTGCATATTGATGAGTGTGATATGTCAACATGATATGATTTCACAGAAAACCTATGAAAAACTTGACTTTAAATCCTGAGACATCTCAAACTACATGAACTGTGATCACAGCTATCTGAATTGGATGTGATCTTCTTTCCAGTAATGGACAAATGGTACTGGTCCAGCTGCTGTAACTGTGGCGGTGAAGCTGAATGCTGTTAGCTCGGTGTCGCTGATTGGTACTGAGAAATACTGTTGGTAGTTGACGGGTTTTCACAGCCACTTTCTGTTTCTCTAACTGTATGTTCAATTCCACATCTTTGATTCCTATTCTACTTAGTTAGAATTACTTTTCGCACACACATCTTATATTCATCGCTACTTTAAGCTAGCATTACTTCAAGCTAATTTAGCCCAAGATACGAACGACACTATAGTGATCCTCTGCAACGTTAAATGATCACTATTAGTTTTCCCATCTGCGTCACGTTAAAATACAAAACAGTGATTTACATACAAATGCATAAACGAATTTAAAACATTTTAAGGATCCGCAGACCCCCTGCTGTTCTCTCTGTGCGTCAGCTGGTGACAGGTAAATTCCTGTTACTCCACCTGCTGTCCATCAGCGTCAGGGCCAAAGAGGTATGTAACTTTTGTTCCGGCCTGGTGGTCTTTCAGAATAAGGGCACTGCAACAATTAAAATAAAATTTCCTACCAAAACAAATCGAAATTAAATTTTTGTTGTGATTTTTTTTTTGTAAGTTTTTAAAAAAATTTTTTTTTTTTTTGTAGCACCACAATGAAAAAAAGTAATGCCTTTGGAAATCGAATTTAAGACTTTTTTTTAATGCATTTCAGACCTTAATTTTGGCAGAATCAATTTAAGACCATTGAAGACTTTTTTATGCTGCGTTCAACAGACCTTGGAACTCCGATTTTTCTGACTTCTTACTTGGAAAAATGCGTTGGAACCACTTGAAGTCAGAGCTCTGGCTGGGAAACTCTACCAAAATTATGTACCCTGACTTACCGAGTATGGCGTCACTCAACATGGCAGCACCCGTGGAAGCGAGCTTTGTGAATTGAAATGATCAGCTAAAAGGCAAATAAAGTATTTTTTCTTGTGTGAAATTGAAAGAAAAAGGTCAGAATATATCACCAAGTTAACTATTTTGTATAATAACTGTTTGCCATTGATACATAAGTGTAAATAATTTCATAATATTACTTCTCTGCACAAAATTTAGTACCCACAGTGATTAATATCACTGTAAAACACAACCAAACAGTCCTGGAGTCTAACTTTACTTTAGTTAGCATTTATTACGAAGTTTAATTAATTTTACAGTATTTATTGGTGTTCAGCTATGCTTTATCGATTACATTTGGCTGGAACAGTTCGAGGTTGTAAGTTGGAACTTCCAACTGGGAAAAATTCGACTTCCGAGGTCTGTGAACGCAGCATAAGACCCCACAGTAGGGCTGGATGATATGAAAATTTTTTTATCACGATATTTTTTTTATATTGATCAATATCAATATATATTGCGATATGGCAAAGATTCTGCTGCATTTCAAGTCACTTGGATTTAAAATTTATTTTGATAATTTTTTTATGCATGTTCTGAACATAAAAAGTAACCAACTGAAAATGAACTGAAAAATCCCTCTTTTTCAATNTTTATGCATGTTCTGAACATAAAAAGTAACCAACTGAAAATGAACTGAAAAATCCCTCTTTTTCAATAGTCTGCACTGGCATCATATCTTTTCCAATAAAGAAAGCTACAGCACGCGTGATGTCTTCGTGGTTTTTTTTTTCTTTTTTCGTATGGTTCTACAGCACAAAACAGCAGACAACTGTATGATAGTTTGGGTCCACGTACCAATTGATTTTCGTTTTGGAATGGGGAAATGGAAAATGAGCCATTTTCCGATATTCGTTTTGGAATAGGAAATTGGAAAACAAAAAAAGAACCATTATTAAGCTAAGTTGCAAGCTAGCTAACAGATGCTGTGCGAGCAGGAGTGTTGCACTGTGAGTACACATACCTAGACAACAATCAGACAAAATCAAAATCAAGACAAAAATAAGATAAATTTGAACACCTGAAATATCTGGCTTATTATGTCTACTGACATCTCTGGCAACTGATAACTGATAACTTTGGCAGCCAATTGCAGCAAAACAGTGAAGAATATCAAACAATGAAGAAATATCTTTTTTAAGGCTTTGTCCAGACATTGTATCTGTAAAGTTTTGTGTCAACTGAGACAAAACTGTAGGAGATGCGAAAAAACAGTTTTGGACAAAATTCAAAATGGCGGAAAATTTACGTACAGGCAGTCCCCAACTTATGAACATCTAACTTACAAATAACCCGTACTTACGAACTGACTGCCATAAAGCCTATTAAATTAAAAATTTGAGTTACATACAATGATTTGTAATAATGAACAGCGCACTACTTTACGACGCACGTCAAAACACTGCACGTCATCAGCAGTGCACTGCACCGCCGCTGCAAAATTATTATTATTACTGTATTGCACTGTATTATTATGTTTGCGATCAGTGGCGGGCTGTGTATTTTACACTTACACCTTCAGAGCTATCCTCCCACAATTAAACCACCTTCTAATAACCTCAGCATGACACTAGGGCTATATGCTGCTGTTATTAGACGTAACCAGCCCATATTCACGACAGAACCTTTATCGAGTAGAATAAAGTGATTTAACACGAGGATCAACACCTATGACAGTTACAACACACTAACTGCAGAGACATGAATAAGATGTAGCACTATTAAGCATTATGACAAGATGCTGCATCACAAATAGACATGACAAAGCCCAATCAGTGTCATTACCAAAGAAACATGAACAAACTCACAACAACTATCACATTTGCTCATACGACCAGCAAGTAAGCAAAAATGCTGTAAAACACAAATAACAGGTTCAGATTCAACAGGCTTCTCCACAGATTCCAGCCACATAAAAATCCATCAGAATTACCAAAGCTGCTCATCATCTGAAGACAAAGTCCATCCTCCTTTCTGTCTTTAGAGTTTAATGACACGGTTGCACATTATCGGTGCATTTCAGTTCCAAAATGTGAAAAAAAGCGTTGTACATCTATTTCTTCTCCTCCTCCTCCAGCCATTGTGAGTTAAAAAAACAACAGGACTAAGTAAAAATCGAAAAACAAAAAATCTAAAGCACTACATCTAAAAATCTAAACATCAAGAAAGGAAGTTTAAATAAACAATAATGCTACGTTACGTGCTAGCTAGGTTTACTTGAGTTAGCTAAGCTAACCGGCTCTCTTCTTCTTCTGATGAATTTCTGGCAGACTGTGTAGTTGTGTAGCATAATGCTGCACTCTGATGACGTAGGTCAAGACCAGCTAGAAGGCCCTGTCTTAAAAGAATACGCCCAACATGGCAAACTTCAAATCTGATTGGTTAAAGTATATGACAATCAACAACATCATCCCATTAGCTTGAATAGCAGAGGGGATTCACTGGAGATTCTGAAGGCCTCAGGCTAGATTTTGTTTAGACAGCACAGGTGGAAAATCTGATTGGATAAAAGCTCTAATTTCTATGAGCTGCACTGGAAGCAGTGAAACTGAGGGAGAGAGTACCGTAGCGATGAAATGACATTAATAACAAAACTGATGGGAACGAACTTTGTAAAATACAGATGGCATTAATAAAATATATATTAAATTATAAAAATGTAATTTGATGATTCTGACAATCTCTAGGCCAGCAGAGAAGGCTTTGCTGGCCCTGACTGCCCGCCACTGTTTGCGATGTTTTAGGATATCTGGAAGTGTTTCTTTCATGTTTCTTATGCATAGAAAGGTAAAATATATACACTTGATACACACCTTACGTAACTGTTCCGACTTACGTACAAATCCGACTTACGAACAGCTGTGGGAACGGAACTCGTTCGTAACCCGGGGACTGTCTGTATTGGAAATGAGCGTGGCTTACATGGATAGATGCGGCTTAGCCTGAGGAATACAGGGGAATAAGGAATTTTGATTCTATGACCTACGGTTCAGAAGTTATGGATGAAAGTTTACTGTGGGTGTTATAGCGCCCCCATCAGATTGGTTGATGACTCATTTTTTGCAGATGTCTTTAGTGAACATGTCCACCAAGTTTGGTTACAGTAGACTAATTCTTTCAGGAGATATACCACATTTTGTAGCACGTGTCGTAAAATAAGCCATGCCTACAACAGCCAATTACTGCAAAATGATAAAGAATATCAAAAAACTAAAATGGTACTTTTTTTCCAGATTGGTCCAGGGATGCCACATGCAAATTCTAGTTGTGACTGAGCTAAAACTGGAGGCAGAGATATGAAAAAATTCAAAATGGCAGAAAATCTAGTCAGGTGGAAATGGGTGTGACCTATGTGGCTAGATGCATATACATCCAAGGAACAAAGAATTTTGATTCTAGGACTTACTTGCTTAAAAGTTATAGATCAATATACCTCAAAATTTTGAAGTTGTTATTATAGCGCCATCTTCAGTCAGATCGGTTTACATTTTGTCACCTGAGCAGAGGTGAAGTTTTTGAAGTTACTGCCAAGTTTTGCAGCTGCAGCTTTTACGGTTTATCCTGCCCAGATACTTTTAGTGGAGAATTAACAATGATCCGAACAATAACAATAGGGTGCCCAGCACTTCGTGCTTGGACCCTAAATATGTGTTTGTAGTTCATGTGTCACAGCATAATAATATAAAACATGGTGGAAACAGTCCTCGTGTGTGAGGTGAACTCAAAGTGCATGTGTGACAACGACACATGGTGAGTAGACAAGTTGAATTGCCGCATTGCAGTCCGGCTGTTACATGAAAAGCTTCCTTACCTATCAGTGTGGCCAGCGTCTCCACATAGCCGTTGTATATGTCGTAATCCTGCGACGGCCGAACCTTCTCCCACAGCGGTTGAGCATAGTTGATCACCTGGAAGTAGCCGCAAGTCGCCAGCGCCCACCACAGCGACCACGCCAGCAGGGGGCGGCATCGGTAGCTCTGGAGGAAGTTCTCCAGCAAGATCCATAAGACCTCCGCCAGTCGACTGCGACAAGTTCCAGCCTCGACGGCCACAGACGCCTGCAAGGTCCAAAACCTACTTCAGATCTCTCTCCACATCAATCAGCTGGACTCTGTTGCTGATTCTGAACTGCCGTCAAAAACGCAGCTTTCTGAGCTGATTCTCCACTCTGAGTCCACCTGTCTGTGCTGCTGTCAGGATGCTGTTTTATGTGTGATTTTATTGCTGTTTATGTTCTTTGTTAAGTGACTTTGGGTATCTAGAAAAGTGCTAGCCTAAATGGATATTATCAGACAATGGCCCAGACAGATTTATAAACCATATAGCACGTTTTACTGCACCACTATGCGCAAATATCAAGGTGCAACCACATTTGCTC
The DNA here is from genome assembly GCA_014773175.1 of Lucifuga dentata. NCBI lineage: Eukaryota > Metazoa > Chordata > Actinopteri > Ophidiiformes > Bythitidae > Lucifuga > Lucifuga dentata. Next base: position 9,222 of record VXCM01007094.1, read on the forward strand.
ATTCATAAACACCTGTTAACGACATATTTTACCATTTGCCTTGAAAGAGGCATTACTGAGATATGTCCTTATTTGCGCGTTGCGGTAGCTATTCATAAAATAAACCGCAAAAGATGCAAAAAATAGGACCTGCTTCAGTCCGGTGGTAAATTTCAGTGGTACTGTGACAATGATGCGCTGATTATCGCAGGAGAAGTTTTATGAATGCGCCTCAATCATCGCAGCGCATATTAGGGCAACGTTACACTCCATATTGCCGTTTGTTATGAATCTGGGCCAATATGTTTTTTTGGGGNGGGGGGGGGGGGCAAGCGCCACGCTGGACTATTCAACAATTTAGTGGTCCGTGACATGATAAAGTTTGGGAACCACTGGTTTAAACGAATGTGGCAGCAAAAATGTATACGGATTAAAAAGACTGACGATTTTGCATTTTCAGTCCAATAAATACGACCCGCAAACACGTTACTCACAACCAACTTCCAAAACATCAAACCGTGTTTTAGCTTTCCTTTTGCTTTTGTTGTTTTGACAAATCTGCTAATCCTTCAAAAGTAAATGCTCAGATGATGCAACCACCTTAAAATTCAACGTTTCTCCTGCTAAATGTACATCTGAATGTAGAACATTTAAATTCCCTGGCAGACACGTGTGTTTTCTTGGTTAAATAAAGTTACTTTGACAAAAAACCTAATAGTGGTTGCAAGCACGTTTCAAGTGTCTACAAGCTGATTTTTATGTCGTACTGGAAGGAACTGAAGCCAATGACAGTCTGGAAGGTAGGAAAAACAATTCTAATACTTACAGCTCCAGTAGAATGTTTTGGAAAATGGTTGTCAGTAATGTAACTTGGAAAATTGCCAGTATTGTCCTTTAATGTTGAGGATAAACCTGGCCTAAGAGGAAAAAGGTGTGAAGAGGTGTAGCAACAGGAAGTGGGACCTGCTTCTCTCACCGTGAGGACATCAGTGCTGTTCAGAGGCATGCTGCTCTCAGAATCCTCCGCCTTTTCCATTTGAGATCTGCCTTCTTCACGCAGCCCTTTCTCCTCGGCCCCCGGACTCCGGTGGAAAAACAAGCTCCTCTTAGGAATGGGCAGAAACCAGGGAACGACGAATGCCACGGAAGCTGAGGATAGGGTGAAGATGGTGAGGTGCAAAAGTGGGACTCTGGCCAATGACAGCAGGAGCTGGCCGGCCAACGAGCCAGCCGCCGAGCCGAACAGAGTGACGCTCCGGCAGTAGCCTGTGACTCGCTGGTAGTGCGCCGGCTCCACGACACTGTAGATGTAGGAGTAGTACGCCACTTCTGATGCCGTGGCCAAGCCAAAGAAAAACTCCACCAGCTGCATGGCGAGCATTCCCTGGCTGAACGCTAGCATAGCATAGGTAACCACTAAGCTAGTCGCCTGCAAAATCAACACAGGCTTGTAACAGAGGAAGTCTGTGGCCAGAAAGATGGGGAAGAGCAACACCAGGTAGGAATACGTCCAGATCGGGTAGATTTCATTGACAACCTGCAGACAAACAGAAACAACAATTTAAAAAAGAATACCGACAATTCAGCATGTTTGAGCCCAATATACTGTAATAAACAACCTACGTACACGTTATGTTGATGACAACCATTTTCCAAAACATGCTACTGGAGCGGTACATTTTAGGATTAGGATTAGGGGTTAATCCTAACTTTTTCCTACCTTCCAGACCTCCACTGGTTTCAGTTCATTCTGGTACACTATTAAAATCAACTTGTNTTTTTTTTTTTTTTTTTTTTAGAAGTTACGTAATTTTAGTGTTTAAGCGCAATAAAAAGCGTGAAGTCAATGTATGTCACAGCCGGGGAATATAGTCCCAAAAGAAGACCTGCGTTTAGGGAAAAATTTAAAGGACCGTGATGTCATAAGGCTGTGTAACTATTAGCCGGAGAAACATGGATTTTTAAGGTGGGTGTATCACTTGAATATTTGATTTTGAAAGATTAAAAGATTTTGCAAAAAAACAGGAAAGCTGAAATACGGTTTTATCCTTTGGGAAATGATTGTCAGTAATGTAACGTATGAAAATTGAATATATTAGGCTCAAACATGCAAAATGGGTGGTATGGTCCTACTCATATTTGAAACGTGAGACTGGAACACTGGTGTAAACACTCCAAACTGAAAAAAAAAACCTCATATACTCACGCCCCTTTATTTTAGGGGAGCTAATTTTAAAATAAACATGAAAAACTGAATATTTCGTTGTGAATTCTTTGACGTGAAAATGGCGGGCTGTGATTCGCAGACAGGAAGAGAAGCTCGGAATCTTCCTGGTTCCTGCACACTACCTACTGTAGTTGTTCTTCCTTCTTCTCTCTAAATTTGATATATCCATTGTTAAAAAGATACAACGAAATTATACTCATGACCCAATTCCTCCTAAAGTGATGGAAGTGCATTTCAAATTTCAAATACCCTGCCAATGAATTCCTCTACTCCAAATTCTATTTTGGTCAGAATATTTGTATTTTCTGCAGCAATGACATAGAAACAACAGATCACTTATTCTTTTACTGCATTTATATTGAAGTATTTTGGAATGATCTTCATGACTGGTTGGAAACAAAAATTCTTGAATTACCTTCCTTTACCTGTGACGCTATTATTTTTTGGCATGATGGTAACAGAGATCTTGAACTCTTCATCAACTGCAAACATCATCTTCCACAAAGAACTTTTTATCTTCTTTACTTCTTTAAATTGTATGAAAAGGGAAAAGGCAGTGACACTTTTGCAGCTGACAAAGGACCACATGATTGATTTAAGAAGACCTCAAAATGTTTTTTTTTCTTTATATATGTACACACGGTACGTTTCCCTTATATCAGGTTCTGATGTGCTCTGAATGCTGTTTTAGATTTTGCTCTTTAAACGTTTTATGCACCTTATTTTTTGTAAATATTTGTTGGATAAATAAAGTAAAAAAAAACAAAAACTTGTTCTTCCTTCCTTTGAGATTGTCAGGTGACTCGGCCAGTCTAAACATTCCACGACTTTACCCTGACAACCCCTGGCTGCATTTTTTAGGATCATTGGCATTGAGATTCCTACGGTTCACAAAGCTCTCCAACACTCAAGTCATTGTTTGGTAGCCAACAAGCTGGAGACTAAAAAAAAACGAGATGAACCAGTGAGAAATGATGACAGAACACACTAAAACCACAAAAACTACTACTATCAGAGTACAACAGAACAGACGACAGACATTCTGTGTCTCCATGACGACCTTGATGGAGAATTATCAGAATAAACACAAAGCAGGTTTTCCTGCTGTGAGTTGAGGTTTCGACTCAGACTTTTTTTTTTTAAAGAAGACTTTTTTAATCTGGCTTTTAATTTGCAGTAGTTGGCTTCATCCGGTTTATGTATTTTATATTGTGGTATATGTTGTGCGTACTCACTGCTATTGTGTGTTCTTTCTGCTGTTATGTCTGTGTGTATATAAATCTGGTTGTGTTTATATGTGTGTGTATGTGCGTGTGTATATAGACATAGGTCTCTCTACATCAACATAAATGTCCTCCTTCACTCCTCTCTCAAACCAATGATCCTCTCTGTCCAAAATGTCACATCATCATCTTCAAAGGAATGTCCTCTGTGGTTCAGGTGGAGGTAAACCGCTGAGTCTGTCCTGTGGTGTTATTTCTCCTGTGCTGGGACGTCCACTTACAGATTTGCTGTTTGGTTTCCTGATGTAGACCTCTGAATACTCCTCCTTACACTGGATGGCATAAACTATGCCACTCTTCTGGTCTTTGAGGTGCACAAGTCTTTGTCTCAGGGTGTTGCAAGGAACACCCTGAGACAGACTGGGTTTAAAGGAAACTGGTATCTTGTGTTGTCCAAAAATCCTCCTCAACTTTTCAGATTTGAAGATGATGATGTGCACATTTTGGACAGAGAGGACCGTTGGTTTGAGAGAGGAGTGAAGGAGGCCAGACCTTCCCTCAACAGAAATGGGGGTCTCAGACACAATCTATCCATCTACCCACCACCTATAGTGCTGCTTCTTCCCTTCCAAAGACATTTGGAGACAGGCCCTGCATCCAACCAGGGGACCACTACAAATTAGAAGTTAAAATTTGTTGTTAGAAATTTGTTCATTGTTTTAAATTTGAATGATGTAATTCGCATCACACATTATTCAAAGGGATATGAATAATATCTGTTTGATTTGAACTGAAGGTTAGTTGTTTTGACACCATAGTTACTGTAGTTACTGGAGGTTTAACCTCCTTTTGTGCTTTCATTTCTGACTGATGAAGCCATTTGGATGGCTGGTGAAATGTTTCAGAATTAAAAACCTGAATCCAGTTGACCTGACTGAGTTTTCTACAAATTAATTCACCTAGTATGTTACATGTCACACCAGAGACAATAAAATATTGGATTTATTTTATGCCAACACCAAGGAGGCATACAATTCATCACCTCTCCCTCCCCTGGGAAGATCTGATCACAACCTAGTGCACCTCCTGCCTGTGTACAAACTTCTCATACACAGGCAGTCGCCTGCCACTCGCACAGTTAAAAGGTGGTCCGCTGAGGCGGCTTTGAAGGACTGTTTTGACTCAACTGTGTGGGATGTATTCTGTGATGTCCATGGGGAGGACATTGGTAGTCTCACACGCTGTATAACAGACTTTATACAACAGTTAGTTCCGACCAAGCATTTTGATTGGACAAGAGGCATTCCAGGAGTGCTGATACTGGAGTATAACAGCACCTGGACTTTTAACTATACGTATCACTCCACCTTACAGACGTTCTAATAACCGTTAATTAGCCTACATTAACTGAGACTGATGAAAGCAGAAAACGATGGAGCAACGTTCTGTCTGATCAGGCTGTTAACTCATCAGAATCACATGTTGGAGCCCTGCAGTCTGAACCCGACCCAAAGCCATACTTAAATACATTCTCAGTCCCAGCCCTACCCAGGCTCATGGTCTTTTTTTTTTTTTCCTTCATCAGAACCGGAAGTTCGGCTATTTTTTCAAAGTTAAAGCAGCGGCTGTCAGCTGCTGCTGCAGCGTTCAGAAAACAGCAATGCTGCAGTTTCTGAGCGCCAACATGTGAAGCAGCATCAGGAGGCGTGTTATGATGTGAGTGGAGAAAGGAGGAAAAAAAAGCCTGAGCCCGGCCAGGGCCGAGCCAGTGTTATGAAATTCAGCTGAAACTCGGCCCGATTTGTAAAGTGCCTCGGGGCCCGACACGTCCCGAGCCGTGCAGGGCTCTATCACACGATGCCACCAAAGCAACTGTTAGCAGACTCTTATTTCACTGCACAATAAATGGAAACATACAGATATGATTACTGTACACAAAGTAGCTGACCTACAGTAACATGTACACAAAGTAGCCAGCAAGCTAGTCTGCAGGAAAATGTTTATGTGTTGCTTAGCAACAGTCCAGCTGCAAAACTATTTGTCTTGGCTATAATATCAGCCATGCTGATATTACAGCCCAAACACTGTACGTTATTTGGGCGGTGTGTTTTCCCAATGACAACCTTCGATCCAGTGGAGGTTGTGATGGCTATCATCCCTGTTAGCTAACACATCCCCTCCCCGTGCAGGACTTCCTGACAGTGCTAGGCAGCTCCTTCAGTGACAGGCTGTCACTGAAGTCTAGAAGTTTCTTCAAGTACCATAAAGGCTCGACTATAAGCTGACCCCCTGATGTTGTTCCATCAATTCATTTATTTAGCAAATTGTTCCATTGTGATCATTTGTTATAAACAGACAAGGCAGCACACGTCTTCCAGCAAAACTCTCATTCCTTTATTGATTACTGGTAAACCCTCCCCTCCCCCACAACACATCACATCACAAGGTTCCTACCTTTACAGCTGAATATTACCCAGTACTTCACAAATGACTGTTTTTCTGGGTATTGTCATAGCGTTCCTCTGATTTTCTGAAAATAATCCACGTACTGGTAGCAGGAAACATGACAGCAGCTGATTACTGTAGCTAACTACCGTATTTAATGTTAACATAACTGATAATAGTAATCAGCAGCTGATACTGTAACTACAGTAACATTAGCTGGCATTTCTGGACTCCTCTTCCTTGTCTGAGTCACCAACCAGTTCATTCCGGTCCTTAAGTCAGGACTGTGGGAGGCTGTTCCATCACAGCCAGCGTTCTGTCAGCTGGTTTTCTTTCTATATTTGATTTCACTGCATTGACGTGTGCTCAGGATCATTGACATGTTGAAAAGTAAAGCCTTTTCCAATCAGCTGCTTCCCAGAAGGAACAGCATGGTGGATCAGGATCTGCCTGGACTTTGCAGCATTCATTATGCCACNTGCTTCCCAGAAGGAACAGCATGGTGGATCAGGATCTGCCTGGACTTTGCAGCATTCATTATGCCACCGATTTTCACAATGTCCCTAACTCTGCTGGCTGAAATGCAGCCCATACCATGCCTGAACCTCCACCATGCTTCATGAAGGCTGCAGACTCTCTGATGTATCGCTCTCCGACCCTTCTCCTCACATGCTGACGCCTCTCTGATCCAAAAATCTCCAATTTGGACTTGTCGCTCCAGAGGACCTTACACCACTTATCACCACTCCATTCCTTCTGCATTTTGGCATATTTTTCCAGTTTCCTTCATGGAGATAGGGCTTCTTCACAGCCACACCACCATGGAGACCGTTTCGGGCTAAACTTCTTTGAACCGTGGAGACATGAACTTTGCACCCATATGAATCTGCCAGATGCTGAGAAGGTCTTTGCTGGATTTCTTCCTGTCTCTCAAGGAAGACACTTTGAGGAATCCTAGCCCCACTGCTCATCAGCTGGTGACAACTTCCTTGGTCTTCCATTTCTGCTTTTGTCTTTAGCTCTCCAGATTCCTGAAACCTCTTGATGACCTCTTGGATTCCACATCTTGAGACTCCTGTTTGTCAGCTTATTGCTCTTTATGAATTACCTTGTTGATGCTAAATCACAATTTTATGCCGATCAAACTGTGTAATGTCAGGCATTTTGCTTGGAAGACTGTAAAAACTTTTTTTTTTTTGGCAATGATAAAATGCTACTGGTGCATCCCAGGGGAGTAATTTGTAATCATCTTTAAATGTTGAAAGACGTCACAAAATCATTTAATAGTGACAATTAGCCAACCTGATCATGTTCAAAACTATTATAAGTCACTCAAAATTCAAGATTCATTGTAAAAGTAGCCCTAACTGTTCTGCATGCAAACAGGGGCCATACCAAATGCTGCCTGCAGACTGTTTTACCAAATATCTGGGTTTTGTTTAATCGGTAAGATTATTTACGTGTATATATATTTGTCACAATGTTTTCTTATATATGGTCCACAAAATAAATTCTCACAGTCTTAAAAACCTGCTCACACGACATTTTTTAGGGTGGCCTAAGACACACACAGCACAGTGCTGTATATATGTGTATTTATATTTTGTATGTTTATATATTTATATAATTTAAAACTTTTTAAGTGTCCTTCTGATCTAAATTTTATTGTTGAGTAAATGAATATGAAAGGTGCTATACAAATAAAGGCTATTATTATTATTATTATTATTATTATTATTATTATTATTNTATGAAAGGTGCTATACAAATAAAGGCTATTATTATTATTATTATTATTATTATTATTATTATTATTATTTTAATGCTCAGATTGTTTTAATAGGTGATTCTGAATCTTCAATCCATTTTGGGTATCAAACCTATGAACATACAGTTTATTGATATATGTCTGATGTTGTTTTTGTCTATTTTCCTCAGTACAAATGTCTAAGTGGTTAAGCGATAAATATAAATTACATCTTTTATTGAGATCATATATATTAGATTAATGTTCTGAAGTCATAAAATATAGCCAGCAATAATCGGTCTATTATCTCCATTCCATAAGTATTACTATTATTATTATTCTACGAATTATACATAAGTCTTAAGATATAAGTGGAAGGTATGTGCAAAAAAAAAAAAAAAAAAAAAGGCAAACTCCTAATCTAAAAAGTTTCATCCGTGGACTTTATAGGGAAAGACATTTAAAAAAAACTAAAAAATAAACTGTTCAATTAAATTACAAAATGAAATTATACTTCAATAAAAATGTAAAATCTGTTACTAATGTAAACATTTTCGAGCTACTCTTTTAAGGTGCAAAATTAAATATGAGAAATAAGCTTAGTTACTACGGAGCCCCTAAAGTCCTAAATAACGATTTTTTTATTTTTTATTTTTTATCTCATAAGCACGAGATAACTTGTGCGCACGACATAACTTGTTCCCACAAGATAACTTGTGTGCACAAGATTAAAATAATAAATCGTTATTTGGGACTTTAGGGGCTCTGTAAGTTACTTTTATTTGACGCAATAATAACTATAATAATTTATGTAGATTTTCTCTGCATAAATCATAAAACAAGGAGGAACACTTATTTTAAAGCCAATTTCTCAGAATAAACCTGTAGAAATGACCTTTATTGACCCCACAGTTTGTTTTGTAGTCTATCAAAATGTCTGATTCATCTGCTGAGAAACTCATCAAAGGGGAAAATAATTAAGTTAACTGTTTGTAATAAGTAAAGAGCACATGACTGAATTGTACTCCTTTTTTCTGACTTTATCCGTGATGATGTAACTCAGGTTGAAAGAGCCTGTTAGCCACTAAGCTAAGCACTGACCTGCGTTTCCGTCAGGTTCTTGTCGGGTCCCAGCAGAAAGTAGGTGAGAAACGGCTCAAACGGCCTCAGGTTGGAAAAGAATCCGTACAAACACAGCAGAACGGTCGGGTAAAACACAGACATGTTGCTTTCGCGCAGTACGACCTCCACATTCCGCCGCTTCAGCCTGAGGCTTCTGAGTCTTCTTCTTCTTTTTCTTCCTCCCTTCCGGAGTTTTTCAGCTCGAAGGCGCTGCCGCCACCAGCTGGACAGAAGCGGAACGGCAGGGAAATTACCCTTTCTGACACACTGACTTCAAAACACCAAACTCTTGCTGTTGACCTTGTTTAACTCCTTGTCTGACGTCATGCAAATATCAGACTATGACATTTAAATACGATCAAACAAGGAATCATGAAAGTATAGTCTCTCACATTCTTGACATTTGTTTCGTTTGTTATTATGGCACCACAACTAAAATTGTTTGAAATTGTTTCCTATGTCACCTTTAGAAGAATGTCAGAGTTCAATATTCTTCAATTTTGAAGAACATTGAAGAACACTTTATTAAAATATGCAAAGATGCAGAGTCCCTGAGGTCCTTTTTCATGTTATTATTATTATTATTATTATTATTATTATTATACGTGTGCAAGCAGGTTGGAATGGGTGGAGAAAAGGGTCAGGTATGATGTGTGACAAAAGCGTCTCGGCAAGAATGAAAGGAAAGGTGTACAAAACGGTGGTGAGACCAGCGATGTTGTATGGCTTAGAGACAGTGGCACTGAGGAAAAGACAGGAGGCAGAGCTAGAGGTAGCAGAGACTAAAATGCTGAGGTTCTCTTTGGGAGTGACGAGGATGGATAGGATCAGGAACGAGTACATCAGAGGGACAGCGCATGTTAGATGTTTTGGAGATAAAGTCAGAGAGGCCAGACTGAGATGGTTTGGACATGTACAGAGGAGGGATAGTGAACATATCGGTAGAAGGATGCTGAGGTTGGAACTGCCAGGCAGGAGGCCTAGAGGAAGACCAAAGAGGAGATTTATGGATGTAGTGAAAGAGGACATGAAGTTAGTTGGTGTGAGAGAAGAGGAGGCAGAGGATAGGGTTAGATGGAGGCTGATGATTCGCTGTGGTGACCCCTGAAGGGAAAGCCAAAAGGAAAAGAAGATTATTATTAGTATTAATCTTGTGGGAACACCTTATTATCTTGCCTTGTTCTAGAGCTACATATTCCATAGAATGTATGTATCTGAAATACACAAATTATTGTATTTATTGCACTGCACAACTATTTTCATAGAGAATCACACTGAACTCTGGCATAACACATTATACAATTTACTTAATTAAAATCTCACAATTTAGCATCTTAAAGCTCTGGTACAATGAGTTATTAATGTGCTGGAAATGGAATAAAACAGTTACAATTTGTGAACAAGTTGTGAAAAACTTGTTCCCACAATATATATCATTTTGTGCACAGATTATTTAAGACTTTAGGGGCTCCACACAAAAGTGCTTTTTATTAGGGATCCAAGCACGAAGTGCTGGGAATCCTCTTGAAATTGTTAGGATTCTTCTTCTTCTTATTATTATTATTATTATCATTCTTTTCCGCTAAAAGTATCCGGGCAGCAGAAATTGTAAAAGCTGCAGCTACAAAACTTGGCACATAGCTTCAAAAACTTCACTGCTACTCAGGCGATAAAATGTAAACCAATTGGACTGAAGGTCCTGAGCAATAAACCTGTCGAATATCAACTTCATGAAGTGCTGGGTTGTAGAGATGTTGGGGCCACAGACAGACAGTCTTTCAGTTTTTATAGTCAGAGGTGTAGGTATTACATTTGTTGACACAGTGAACTGATTTCGTTTTTTCATTTTTTAAATGAAAATCCTGGACCGGGAGTATTGCATAACTCCAGCGCTGAGTTCCATCTTAGTCAGTCTCCTCGGGAGGTGAGTGACCGGTAGATTTCTCTACTTGGCTCCTCCTTTAACGGACTGAATTTGATCAATGCCGGGTCTGTTCACTTAATTAACAATATACCGTCACTACACTCTGGGGATTTGAACAGGCCCGCTGTCTGTTTTAATGGAACTTCTAAAGGGTCCTACAAGGATTTCAAAAAAATTCAAGTACACAATTAGACCTGATATTCACCAATAAACCAGAGAGAATAACTAAAAGTTACAACCTGATCACTGGGCTTGTCTGATCATAATCTAACCCTACTTGCAAGGAAATTGACTAAAACTAGATTCAATGACTCTAAAGTGATTAGTATAAATGTTTTTTTATCGTATACCTAAAGGCAGGCAAGCTGCATTTGATAATGAAATTAATGACTTGGAATGGAATGATGTAATCGCCTCCGAAGATCTTGAGAGTTGCTGCAATATTTTTTCCGGTACGATCAACTCTGTTAGAGAAAAATTTACTGTGAGGGCTCAGAATAAATCCAAAAAGAAACATAATCTACCTTGGCTAGACGCAAACCTATGGAAAATAATGAAAGATAGAGATTTAGCATTAAAAAAGGCGATAAAATCTAAAAGGGACACGTTGGTTTTTAAAGGCCTGAGGACAAGGTTAGTCAAGAGCTGAGACTAGCCAAATCTCGCTTTTTTCTACGCATAATGGATGAAGCTAAAGGTAATAGTAAGCTAATTTGGCAAAATATTAATTATCTGACTAGGAGGGAGCCACAATCTTTAGTAGACCTTCAGCTTAAAGTTGATGGAAAGTTCATCGATGACAAAGCTTCTATTGCTGCTATTTTTAATCATTATTTTCTTGAGTCTGTAAATGAGCTAGGAAGAAATTTTGCAGAAGGGAAACTGGATATTGTTCCTGTAAACACCGTAGAGCAGGTTTTTGATCTGGTTTCAACATGTCACAGAAGTGATCAAAATTATTGATTCTTTAAAAAGCTCCAAAAGTAAAGATGCTTTTCTGTTTGACACAATATAATAACAAACACAAATATTCCTTGTCGTTACCCATGGCTCATTTAATTAATCTATCATTTAAACATAATAATTNCAAATATTCCTTGTCGTTACCCATGGCTCATTTAATTAATCTATCATTTAAACATAATAATTTCCCAAACGCCTGGAAACAAGCCATTGCCACTCCTGTGCTCAAGTCTGGAGACCGTCTGGTAGCTAGTAACTATAGACCCATAAGCATACTGCCAGTACTATCAAAGGTCGCTGAAAAGGTTGCAATAAAACAACTGATAACATTTCTCAACACAAGCAATTTTGGTGTAATTCCTTTGCAGTTTGGGTTTAGACCCAACCACTCTACCGAAACAGCTACATTACATCTAATAGAGCAGATAAAAGTTCGGTTAGACAAAGGAGGGGTGGTTGGTGCTGTATTTTTAGACCTGTGCAAAGCATTTGATACAGTGAATCACAATGTTCTTGTGTCAAAATTGTCTAAATTTAATTTTTCATCTAGTGCACTGGCTTGGATGTCTTCTTATTTGTCGGACAGGACGCAGTGTGTTAGTGTTTGTGGTGTTCCTCTAATTATATGAAGTGTACAATGGGTGTTCCTCAAGGTTCTGTGTTGGGCCCCCTTTTGTTTAGTCTTTATATTAATGATCTCCCACAGCAGTGTCATGGGATAGATCTGCAAATGTATGCTGATGACACTGTTATATTTATGCATGCAAAAACTGCTGAATTAGCTGCAAAAAAATTATCATCTGCTATGGAAAGGATCACAGAGTGGCTTGACCAGTCATGTGTCAGTCTTAACATAAACAAAGCAAAAGGCAAGTTCTTCACTAAAACCAACAAGCAGCCCATGAATGCTGGCATTTTCATCAAGTCTGAGAAGATTGTAATAGTGAGTTTAAGTATCTTGGAGTAACTTTGGATTCAAATCTTAATTTTAAGGCTCACATCATAAAGATGATAAAAAACATTAAACACAACTTAGCTAACTTTAGACATATTAGAGACTGTCTTTCAGTGGATGCAGCCAAGACCTTTATGCACACTATGATCCTTTCCCACATGTCTTATTGTATTACATGTTGGGGACAAGCTGGGGAAACAGTTATTCAACCTCTACGGTCTCTGTACAAACAAGCCCTAAAAATTATGGACAAAAAAACAAGACATCATCATCATTGTAGAATACTAGAAAACCATCATCTTTTAAGCTTTGAGAATTTTAGATTATTTTCAAATTTGTGCCTTGTGTATAAGATTTTAANCATCATCTTTTAAGCTTTGAGAATTTTAGATTATTTTCAAATTTGTGCCTTGTGTATAAGATTTTAAATGGTTTGGCCCCACCTCCACTAAGAGACCTTGTCAACTTGAGCTCTGAGGAATCCATAAAATCAGCAAGAATATCCTCCACAAGAGACTGTTTTATACCCTTTCGTCGTACTGCCTTTGGGCAGTCAGCTTTTTGTGTGAAAGCCACAACTCAGCGGAATGCCCTGCCTGATGCTATCGAGAACTGCAGTTCAATCTGCAGTTTTAAATTGAAACTGAAGACATTCCTTAAAGAGTCTCAGTTTTGTCACCACTGATTTTATGATACTGCTTTTAATTTTAATTTTGAGAAATATATTTTTTGTTTTGTGTGTGTGTGTCGTGCTGCTCTGTGTAATGATGTTGTGTTTTGCTTCTGACCTGTCAAAGGACTGCAGATGTAAATTAGCTTCAAGCTAACTCTGGTACAATGCATCAAATGGCAACATTTATATTTATTATTGTACATGGTCCTTTTTACAAATAAAATGATACTAATAAATAAAGATTAGTCAGTTTCATCCCATAGCATATCTTTACGAGGAGGTTAAGATTTTAAGTTAGTAATTCATTTTCATAGAAGTAGTGGTGACACTGGCAGTATCTGAGTTTTTTAGCAAAAGCAGAGCCTTTTTAAAAATAAATGAATGAAACGCAAAGTTTTAATTTGTAAAGTCTATTTTCAAAATACTTTTAGTTTACCTGTTATTTGATTGATATCACCAGCAATAAAAAAAAAAAAAAAAAANAAAAAAAAAAAAAAAAAGTTTCTAAAAACTGAAATGGAGTTTGTGTGTTTGAAAATGAACTCGTCGTAATCACAAAATTTTTGTTGTTGTTTTTGAGATATTTTCTTTTAAGTCTCATCTCCATAGATATCCTCATTTAACAGCATATGATTTTACAGGATAAGTTTTGTATTGTTCCTTAAGATACTCTCAATGCTCATACACAGAAAACATCNTGATTTTACAGGATAAGTTTTGTATTGTTCCTTAAGATACTCTCAATGCTCATACACAGAAAACATCTGCAGTACTACCTAAAGAGCAGATTACAGAATATCAATAATCTAAAAAGATTTTTCAATTAAAGATTTTAATGCAATCTACAAAAGCTGCCCTGATGCAAATTGTATTAATTTCACCAATTAATGGAGAGGTTTATGTGGAATATTTTGCCATGTTAAAAAAGATCAACCTTTGTGCTGACAGCAAAGTGTGACAAATTTGTATTGTTCCAAAATACCACTTTAAAATTTGTTCTTACTGTAAATGCATGTAGTGCAATAAAAAAAAAAAAAANGAAAAAAAAAAAAAAAAAAGAATTAAAAAATCTAATTAATCCAAATATTTAAGTTTATTTATCTGTGTAAGGGAATTTGGAGTCCGATCACACTGACATGATCTCAGCTGCCAGATCCACCTGGGCAGATGATACCAGCAGCATCTGGTCCAGGCTGGATCCTGTAGGAGGCTGC
>VXCM01007095.1:0-18355 GCA_014773175.1 Lucifuga dentata
TAAACATGATATTTATTTCAGCAGCTGATTAACGTAACTGACCAATCACAGCAGAGCTTACTGGCTTTCACAAATGGCTGCCGCAAAATGTGCTGAATAAGATGTTTAGTCAGGAAATATCTCATTCTAAGTTATGATTTAAACTATTTCCATGGGTAGTGGTAATGGGTAGTATTTCCATCCCTGGAAATTTCATTCTCTGGGATCTGATTTGAATTTCTTGTGTATAAGCCGACCCCCAATTTGCTTTGTGAAATTTGGTAATAAAAACTTGTCTTATACTCGAGTATATATGGTAGATTGATGCTGGATCATGAATTATGTGCTGTTTATATCCAGGAGCGGATCTCAGGTCAGTGGAGATCCGGGTTTAGCCCAGATCTCCACTGCAAAATCCGGGCATGAGGTAGCTTTGGCTAGTTACCAAAGCAAATAGCTTAGGTAGCTAGCCAAAGCTATTTTATATCTCCCAAAGCTAAATATAAATTTTGATAGATCTGTTTAAGAAACTTAACAAATCATGTTACATTTTTAACAAGTAATATTATTGTATATGAAGGTAAAAATCTTTTTAAACGAAAACCTTTACAACGACAGCGGAGCTGTATGGTGCATTATGTCCGTTCCGTCCACCAATTCGGTCCGACCAGTCCGTTCACACACTATGGTTCCATCTTGGCTTTGAATTTTGGTAATTGCAAAAATGCTACAGAAAATTCAAAACACACTATTAAAAAAGATTCAGGGCTTTATGGAAAACATCCAGGGCTTAAGCCCCTAAGCCTGCCCCTAGCCCCACCCCGTTTATATCATTCTGTAATCTTTCTTTGTTTTTGGATCCTTTAATTTGCCTGTTTCTCCGGCCTTTGCCTCACCTGGCTGTTAGAAGAGAGAGAGTCTCTCTGTGAATAGCCTCTCCTGAGGTTTCTTCCAGTTTTCCTTCTATAATAAGGCTTTTTCAGGAGTTTTTCCTCGTCTTCTTAGAGAGTTTGCACTGGTCAGGAACCGTGAACTTGTTGACCTGTAATGACCTTTGAGATATTAAATGTGACTCTGGTCTACAAACAAACTTGACTGACTTGAAAAGTTATTTTGTTTGACAGTTGCATGGAAATAGACGTTTTTAGATCATTAAAACAAAGAGAAAGGCGAAAAAAATCAGAAAGAGAGAGAGAGAATGTCAGAGAAAACAGAGCTGGAGAGGAGGTCAGGGAAATGTGGAGAGACACGGCTGGGTTAACTTCCTGTTTAAACTCCTCTCTGACCCCACGCCCCACTCCTCACATTCTGACTTGATCCCTCTTGACAAACGTTGGCGACCGGAGGCCGACCGTGACACAGATGTCTCGTCTTGAGGGAAAATGGCAGACAGCTCAGTTCTGCTCCGCTCGGTTTGGCCCCGCGGTTGATTGTGGCGAAAAGCTCACGACAAGTTTGGAGCGAACGAGTGTGGACGTGTAGAACAACGCCGACCTTTGTGTCGAAAAAGCTGATCTGGACAACTCGTCCTCCTCCGTCTTTCTGTCCATTTGTCCTCCCACATGTCTTACACCCTGCTTTCACAGTCAGTTCCAGATTAATGAACCACGTTAACGGTTTCTGTGAGCATCAGCAGAAAGGAGGCGAGAGATGAATGACCTCCTTTTTCCAGGCCGTTTTGTTCGCGATCATCTCTGATCCTGATTCTCGTGCAGTGATCTTTACTTTTATTTAAGGAGTAAAATAAATGAATTTGATCTCTTGCAGGTCAAATGTTGCTTATCTTCCTCAGTTTGCTCTTATGATTCTGCTGTACACATGCTTGCTAACAGTTGTTGCTACGCCGTCATCTCGGCGCTTTTTATTGAGCTTAAACGCTAAAATTACATAACTTCTAAAAAAACCTGAATACACGTCTTGTTGGTGATGATGGATTACCTATCCCAAGAACGTTTACAGTATCAACAAGTTGATTTTAATAGCAGAATGAACTGAAACCAATGNACGTTACATGTATGAAAACTGAATATATTAGGCTCAAACATGCAAAATGGGTGGTATGATCCTTTAAGCCTGTGGTCACACTGAGGAAAGAACCTGAGATTGAATTTCACACGTTTCTGATCAGATTCCTGCAGTATCCGTGTGAGTTAATTGGTTGAACACGGAGCAAACGTTGCTGAGATCAGGGCTCGTTTTCCCCGTCGAGTCGTCCGTGTGAGAAACGTGACACAGCGAGGTCCCATGGATCAAAGCGCCCACTCAGTATCATATTTAGCAGTCAGTGCCTTGATGCAGAATAGATGCGCTCATCTACCGTTGACTACCTGCTGCAGCTGTGTGTTATGCGGCGCTGAATTTGTGTGTTTTGCTGGTCAGGAGCAGAAAGGCTGATAACAGTCTGCATGAAGCTTTTACGTTTCGCTGCTGACTTTACAGAGTCGTGCATTTATTCTAAAGAACAGCACCGAGCATCAAATCACTCTGAATGCTTTATGAATGTTTTACAGACTTTATACGATAACACTCCATCCTGTCAGCATAATTAGCCGCTCTTGCTATTATTTAAAAGCATACAATAAAATGATATGATAATTATTATGAGCTATTATGTAAATCACCTTTCAATGGTGCTGATAAAAGTTTAATGACACTATACCTCTTGGCGTGACTCAGGCTCTGTGTGTTCGTGTGTGTGTATTTGTGAGTGTTTAAATGTGTGTGTGTGTTTGGGTGCACAAGTGTGTCCCTGTATTTCACAGCTTAACAGTACTTCAAGTATTCTGTATTTGGCTGCAGCTGAAGTATGGATTTTTGTCAATAAGCTTCGATGAACGGTACACAATCAATATCTGCATCTTATTAAGTCACTTTTGTCTACAATTGAGTACGAAAAGTTTTATTTTCTTAATTATTTTATCAATTACTGATCGCTCATAACCTGCAGAAACAAATGGACAAAACCACAAGTACAAGTTCTGAGCTTTTACAATCTTTACACCAAGTAGAAACAGAATTAATATCTCTCTATTTTAGTTTATTATCTTCATTTCATTTGATTATTGTTTGTCATTTAGAGCTGAATTTATGCTATAAAATGTTTTGGGTATAAACCATGGAATATTATTCATACCATATGGAGCTCGTAACCCTCAGCTGATCTGGAAGGATTTTCATTTTAATTTCATTTTGCATCTCCGGTTTTGGGAATTTTCATCACTTTATTAGCATAAATTTGTGAGAGTTTCATGTTAATTTGAAAGGAACAATTCTTCACTATCAGTACTTTTATTTTGGAGGATTTATAAGTAGTTTTAAGTACTTTAATCTTCACTACAAAAAAAAAAAAAAAAAAAANAAAAAAAAAAAAAAAAAAAGCCATGTTGTTGTAGCTGCTCAGACAGACGAGAAGGATTTTCTGTCCACGATGTTCTTATTTTGTCAGAAGTTGAAGCTGCAGAAGCCGTGACGCGTGCAGGACGTTTACGGTGAGATACTCGTCAGATCGGCTCGTGTCTTCCTGTCAGGAGTGTCCATAGTTTAGAAGAAACATGTGTGAAGGTAATTTAAGGAAGGCTGGATCAGAGAGGTGAGTCTGGTTAAAACCGCAGAGCGATGAGAACGAGCCAGCGCTCAGACACAAATAAATCTCTGCAAAGTCGTCTTACAGACAAAAAAAAAAAAAGNAAAAAAAAAGTCCATGTTAACAAGTCACTTTGTCTGGTGGTTAGTCTTCTGTTATTTCTTAATGAAAGCAGAAAAATCAACCTTTGAAGCAGCAAGCTTACTGGGTTCCTGATGACCTTTTTACTGAACAGATTTAGACTCTTTTATCCTTTTAAAGATCATTAAAATGTGACTTTCTGGCCAAAGAGAGACTTCATCTGGCAAATTTAGAATCCATTTTGTACTTATGAAATGTTTTAGGAAGATAATTTCAAATTGCTGTAACTCGACACTCGAGAAGTCTTGACAGGAAACAATAGGAAAAATGACCGGAAACAATATTCTGAAGAAGATGGAAAATATTAGCTTATGTTTTTGATGATTTTCTGTTGATTAGCTTAGATATCTCAACACAACCTGATCACATATTGGTGAAATTTGCTGGAAGTTAGACCATGGACACTTGAACAAGTTATCATTAAGCTCTAATTTACTTTTTAACTTCTTTTGCATCTCTAGGGACAAATTTGGACACAGCAGACCTTTAAACAAGCACCGTCAGCAAAAATCCTTGAATCCTTGTGAGATTTTGTAATTTCAGATTAAGATTTTGCAAATTTTGATGGAATGATGACCTATAGGTGGCGATGTTGCATGTTAACTTTAATGACCATAACTCAGCGGTTATGAGTCTGATTCTAAATAAGTTTTAGAATCATTTATCCCTGCACAAAGCCCTAATCCTCCCAGCGAGGATTTAGATATTCTCCAAAAATCATGGATTATCAGCCAATCAGCAAATTGTCTGATAATGACGATCCAGGTGTAGATTAAAGCGTTTTCTTTTAATAAAACAGCAAATTTGGATTTTGTAGCTTGTATAAATGCTTTCTAGTGTGACTTTTTAAAGAAAAGATGATTTTGGGGCTCAATAATGAGCAAACACACTTGGTAAGATGGATTTTTTGCACCATACAAGTGTGAAGAAAGGAAGAAAAGGATGGGAGCTCTCATGGAATTATGGGAATTACCTGGACTTGGTGCGTTTGGCGTTCCCGGTGATATACGCAGCCGAGCAGAAGGATACGAGCGACTTGGCCTCGGGGGTCCGGCATGATGGCTGCGAGTCCTAAAAGGAAGAGACTTAACCAGACTCAGCAGGAAAAAAGAGGGGGATAAGCGACAAAAGGAAGGAAAGAAGGGAGCAAAGTAGGAAAGGAGTGAAACAAGGAACCTCAGAGGAAAGAAACCTTAAAGTTTTCACTCTTTTATTCACTTGAATTTTAAATTCTTTTTTATTTTTTTGCATTCCCATTGCTTATTAGCATACCCTGGGCTCTTTATCTTCTCTTTTGTCTCTTCATAATAGAGGAGAAGGAGGAGGTAGAGGAGGAGGAAAACTCCTGCTGTTAGCTTCTGTTTGGGTTTCAGTGATCTGATGTTATTTTCTAATATCGAGGACAAAATCTGCCAGTGGGATAAGAATGTTTCTAGTAGGGGAATTTTACAGTGAAGGACAAGAGGAAAAAAAGGTTTGAGTTTGAGGGGAGGAAGAAGGAGACAGGAGGAGGAGGAGAGGAGGAGGAGGAGGAGGAGAGGATGGGGAGATGCAGAGAGAAGGAGGCAGCTCGGAGTGTCTTTCTCCCCTCTGGCTTTTCAGCTGAGGTGCCCTGATTAGTTTGGGGGGGGGGGNTGTGTGTGGCCTCTCAGACAGCAGCGACGCGAGCCGATTAGTCCTTTAATCCATTAAGAGCTATTTTACTTTCTCTTCCTTCATTACTCTCTCTTTTCCTGTCTTTTTCTCTCATTATCTTCTCTCTCTCTCTCTTTTCTGATGCTGTCTCACTCTTCCTCCCTTCTCTCCTCCGTTTCCCCTCATTATTTCTCTCCTCTGACTCATCAGGGTTATGCAAATCTATGAACGTCTAATAACCCCAATCTGAGGAAGCTCCACCCCCCACAAGTCAGATCCATTCCTTTATTATTTTGTGTTGCTATAATTGGATTGGAAAGGTGAGGACAATCAGATGCATCGGATGGCTGCACCAATCAGACGCATTGATCTGACTAAAGTCCCTTTTTACAGAACTTTATCGTTAAAGGTTTTCTCCTTTTCTCCTGGGATCTACCCAGTACGACCATCTTCTATTGTTGATCACTTAGCCCAAGGTTCCCTAACTAGTTTTCCCCAAGGGCCAAATTATGTCAAACATGCCAAACCAAGGGCCACTACACCNTCATTTGGTAATAACAACAGAAAACAATTTTCTAATTTTTATTTATTTTTAAACGTAACCCTTTACAACCAGCCCAGCCTACCGTTGTAACGTTTGCGGTGTTTTATAATCACCATTTCTTAATAAAATGGAGATATATACGAATATCTATGGAAAGCTTAGATTTGCTTAGATTCTTCCAAACAAAATGAGCCCAAGCGTGACATTTTATGATCACACGATCCTGAGATAAACGTAACTAAAGCACAAGATAACCTCCAAGCTAAAACCTAGCTTTATCATTTCTCGATGGTGTAACTTCCGAGGGCGGTCTAAATTTTAAAATCCCTCTCTGTGATTCGATAGTAGACTAGCAGAGTATTTGATTGATGGGTAAGTGGTCCTATCAGCTTTTACATTGCCATGGCAACAGGTATGCGTTCCCATGTGTAATATGTGTGTAATATTCCACTGACAGACCAGAGACCGTGTGCTCGTCCCTATGTAGCGTTCACGGTGTTTTATAATCACCATTTCTCAATAAAATAGAGATATACAAACATCTGTGGAAAGCTTAGATTCTCCTGAACAAAATGAGCCCAAGCATGACATTTTATGACATGCAATCCCGAGATAAGTGTGACTAAAGTACAAGCTTTTTTTTTTGTTTTTTTTTGCAGAAGTCACCTGAGGGCCTGATAGATAGGACTCGTGGGCCACATTTGGCCCACGGGCCACCAGTTGGGGATCTCTGACTTAGCCACTCAGTTTGTGTGTGTGTTTAAAATCCACTTCCCTGTTTTCCCGATGGACACTTTCAGAGAACAAGTAGAATGTTTATTTTAAATTTATTTTACAGACACGCTCCAGCTTTTTGTAGCGTACTTTGCTAAACGTATAGAAAGCTGCTTTGAGTGCAGATGGTTGAGGAGCAGATCAGGTGCGAGTCTCTCCATCGTTGCGTCCTCTGAAGGCTGTATTACATCTCATAGTCCTCTTCTCTTTCATCACCACGCCGTCCTCTCCTCAGAAAGTCACAGGATGCCGGCAGCAGAAAGCCGAGCGCGGCGGAGGATAAATAGAGGAGTAAAAATTCAGCTTTCTTTGCTGTTTTAACTGCGAGATCTTTGTGAAAGCATCTGAGCTAATGGGATCTCCTCTGATGATGTATGGGTGTTTATCCGCTCCTTCCAGAATCTGGTTTTTCTGCTTCATCATGCAGCCTGGAGGGGAAAAAAAACCTGAGAAAGCAAATATAACTTGCTTAGCAAAGTGGCTGTTTGTCAGCTTTAATAAGCAGCGTGATGCTTCGTCTCCATTCATAATTCAGCAGCAAAAAAAACCCAAAACAAAAAACAAAAAAAAGAGTCCAGTTCAGTCTGTAATGTTTTATCTGGTGGATGTTGGTGTTTGATGGTTCAGTCCAGGGTTCAGACATTCATGTTAGGTATAAATATGAGCTGAATGCAGTCCGACCGACCAGAATCACCTGATTAAAGGATGGATTTTAAAGGACCATACCACCATTTTGCATGTTTGAGCCTAATCTATTCAGTTTTCATACATGTTGCGTTACTGACAATCATTTCCCAAAGGATAAAACCGTATTTCAGCTTTCCTGATATTTTGCTAAATCTCTTAATCTTTCAAAATCAAATATTCAAGTGATACACCCACCTTAAAAATCCATGTTTCTCCTGCTAATAGTTACACAGCCTTATGAAGTCACGGTCCTTTAAATTTTTCCATAAACGCAGGTCTTCTTTTGGGACTATATTCCCCGGTGGAGGCATACATTCACTCCACGCTTTTTATTGAGCTTAAACACTAAAATTACATAACTTCTAAAAAAACCTGAATACACGTCTTGTTGGTGATGATGGATTACCTATCCCAAGAACGTTTACAGTATCAACAAGTTGATTTTAATAGCAGAATGAACTGAAACCAATAGAGGTCTGGAAGGTAGGAAAAACATTTTTAATTCACCATTCCAGTAGTATGCTTTGGGAAATGATTGTCAGTAACGATATGTGTATGAAGATTGAATATATTAGGCTCAAACATGCAAAATGGGTGGTATGGTCTTTTAAAATTCATGTACATCACTGTCAGTTTTCCCGTTTCCTGTCTGGTGTTTGCAGAATAAGAAAGACATGAACGTTAGCGTGTTACTTGACAACATGGTTAGTTTCTGTCCATGTGTTGATGGATGGATGAATGGATGGATGGATGGACAGACGGATGGAGGAGAAGACGGCTGGATGTCTGCTCAGCCTCCTCAGGCAGTTTGAGGCTGTCAGGAGAAAGATTAAAGGGGAACCTCAGCGATCTGTCACCGGACCTGCCTGGCTTAGTGTTGACATGGCAACAGCAGAAATCATGCTGCCTGTGCTGAGCGACTCCGGTTTGGGTTTTTTTTTTTTTTTTTTCTATTGTTGAATGGACGGTTGCATCGGACGGTGCTGGATGGATTCCTGCAACATCTGGCACTTGTTTGTATGCTTATGTGGAATGTGAATTCTTTGTGTTTGGGAACTAAAAAAAAAATCTTTTGCTCATGGAAGATAAACAGGCAGTCCCCGGGTTACGAACAAATTCTGTTCCTACAGCTGTCTTTAAGTTGGATTTGTATGGAACAGTTACGTAAAGTGTGTATCTTTGTTCATCTGATTTACTTTGACGCCATAGAAACTACTTCCTGTTTGGAGTTTCTTTCTGCCCAATCAGCAGAGAGAGTGTTGTCACATGACTTTTGCTGATAGTTTTTGGTTTGATTGGATGTTTTTCTTTGTGAAACTGAACCAAACCAACAATTTAGTTCCTGATTCAGAACAGAACAAACAGTCTACAGATGTGATTCAGACCAGAGCAAACGATCCGCAGATCTGATTCAGACCAGAGCAAACGATCTATGGATCTGATTCAGACAGAATAAACGATCTGCAGATCTGAAAACGCCGTAAAGAGCATCACGTTGCAGCACGACTTCAAAAACTATAAAATAGAAACATTATCAGTAATGAATTTAACAACATCGCACTACAGTCGAGGCATAAATAATTAATATCAGTTTCATCTTTTTTTCTGTGCGCTATGCAAATCACCTGCAGTTTTGGCTTGTTGTAGCATTCACACCCTATTTCCATAATTATCAGCAGTAGTAATCGTCCTGGCGGCGAATCTCTTCCCGCTCATTCATTTATGAGCCCGCCGTTCCAATCTTCCCACGAAGCCTCTAAANTCTCTTCCCGCTCATTCATTTATGAGCCCGCCGTTCCAATCTTCCCACAAAGCCTCTAAAGGAGGCAATTACTTCTATTTTTATTCTAATTTTTAATTTCTCCTCTTTCCAATTTATGCCTAACTCAGGAGCCCGGAGTCAGACTGGGAGCGCGGGAATAATTGAATCAGGCAGGTGCCCGGCATGATGGATCGGTCTTCCTCCTGCAGAAGTGCTGACGGCGGGAAAAGCTGGACCAATAATCACGAGTCTCAGCACACGTGAGCTTTGATCGGGATCGTCTTCTGATCTAAGTGTCTGCGGTTGAAAAAGCCACATCACAGAGCGGCGTGTGTGAATAATGCCCTCAGATGTTAGATCCCTGACACGTAGTCGGGTAACTGGTGTCAGCGAGACCTCAGATCGTCCCCAAACGGTGGCGGCGAGCGCCAAAGTCACACGAAACCAGGAGCTGGAAGGTCAATCAATGTCTGCTGCAGGTGTCATCTGATGCTCGAACACGCCGAGCCACCAAGGTCTGCTCTAAGAGCACTGACTCTTTACAATGACGCCCTGCGTTTGCATGGAGTTCAAAGAGTTTAAAGGTGCATTCCGTAGATTATTTATTCCATCTCAATCTCAAAATTCCCACAATCGGAATGTTTGTTCGCTTCGTGAACAACTTTTGAAAGTCAGAAATCTCAGCCAGTCATCTATGAGGAAATAATCGATTAAATTTGATCAACAGCAGCAGATATACCTGGGTTGATTGATAAATTCTGAGTCCGGCACACAAAGGAAGCAAACATGGCTGTAATATTTATATAAAAAAGCGGGAAATGAAACAAGGTCAATCTGCAGTAATTATAAATCGCTGCTAATAGTGGTTCTTTGTTACGCGAGGTTGCATCACCTTTACATCGTGTGGCGTAAATGTAGCTTTTTCTACGTTTCACTTTCACACGTCTATCCATTCAGACTCCAGCTTTCACCACGCTGTAACAGAAGGTCATATTTTACTGCAGGAAACCAAAAACCCACATGTTACTCAAATTAAAATCGATATGATTGGCTTGTGAACATGTTAATCTGGACATGACTTTTGACCCTGCATATGCTGCCACGCATCACCTCTTATCACACAGTTGACATTAGTAAAGCGGGGGCTGTGTCGTCCCCCGTTATAAAAGCTGTCCTATTGTTTACTGGTGAGTCTGAACGATGCGAGTGATCCTGGATGACTTCATTACTCCTGCAGAGGCTCGGTCCTCGGTCCACCGGGAACGCCACTTGGCCCCTAACGGCCTCGTTACCTTCAGCGGGGAAACCTCTGCCTTATTTGTGCTGCGTTTTTAATTCGGTCCTCTAGGAAAAGCACTTCGGTCCGTTTTCTGAGCTGCAAAAACACGTTGCTGCTGTCAGATGAAAACAAAGGGTGAAAACACCATGAAAACAAGGCGGCGAAGCGGCTTCTTCAGAGAGATTTACAGACATTAGCATCATCTGAGGCCATTTACTTTACACTCAGTAGGAAACGGAATTTTGAGATCTTTTCATATTCCACAGAATAAGACACGTTAAAGGGTAAAGAACTGATTTTGACAAACTACAAAGGATTTTTTTAAAGGACCATACCATCCATTTTGCATGTTTGAGCCTAATATATTTAAGTTTCATACATGTTATGTTACTGAGAATCATTTCTCAAAGGATAAAACCGTATTTCAGCTTTCCTGATATTTTGCTAAATCTCTTACTCTTTCAAAATCAAATATTCAAGTGATACACCCACCTTAAAAATCCATGTTTCTCCTGCTAATAGTTACACAGCCTTATGAAGTCACGGTCCTTTAAATTTTTCCATAAACGCAGGTCTTCTTTTGGGACTATATTCCCCGGTGGAGGCATACATTCACTCCACGCTTTTTATTGAGCTTAAACACTAAAATTACATAACTTCTAAAAAAACCTGAATACACGTCTTGTTGGTGATGATGGATTACCTATCCCAAGAACGTTTACAGTATCAACAAGTTGATTTTAATAGCAGAATGAACTGAAACCAATGGAGGTCTGGAAGGTAGGAAAAACATTTTTAATTCACCGTTCCAGTAGTATGCTTTGGGAAATGATTGTCAGTAATGTTACATGTATGAAAATTGAATATATTAGGCTCAGACATGCACAATCACCGGTATGGTCCTTTAAGCCTAAAAAATGCAATCCATATAAACATTACGTTATTGCCAACCATTTTCCAAAATGGGACATTTTCCTGTTATTTTGCCAAATCCACTAATCTTTAAAAAAACAACAATAAATGTTCAGGTGATGCACCTGCCTTAAAAGTCAATATTCCACCTGCTAAGAAGTACGTCTGAATGTAAAAAGGATATTTGTGACAGATAAGCCCCTCCCACCCTCTTCTCCAAATCCATTATCATTTTTTGCACAGCCATAAATAGTCCATTAAGTTGATGTAATGAAGTAAAGAGAGCTCTGCAGGGGAAAAATTAAAGTTATTTTCTCAAAGTGAGTTGCAATTACAGAAATGATTGTTGTGGGGTTTTTTTTTGGGGGGGGGGNTTTTTTTTTGGGGGGGGGGAGGGGAGGTGGGCACTAAAGCTGGGATGCCTCTGCAGATTTTTCAGTCAATATTTTATTTGGACACGATGAGCCACCATATTTTACTTAGCAGGAGCCTGTTTGATGCACAATTACAGCTTGTCAGGATAGATTTATACGGGAGGAGTTTTTGGGGGACTGATCTGATTGGCTGTGTGTGTGTGTGTATTTGTGTGTGTGTGTGTGTTTTGGCTGCCGGAGTGCCGTGTATAATGTGCTGTGATGCAGCCTGCACAGCGACTTGGCTCGCTGAGCGCTAAAGACGGAGCTCATTGGCTCATGATGATGGTGCAAGTTTGTCCTGTAAAGACGCTAACATGATATGAATTACTTTATATCAAAAAGAATATGTCGTATTATATGACATTCTGTATCATTAAAGGACCACACCACCCATTTTGCATGTTTGAGTCTAATATATTCCGTTTTCATACATGTTATGTTACTGACAATCATTTCCCAAAGGATAAAACCGTATTTCAGTTTTCCTGATATTTTGCTAAATCTCCTAATCTTTCAAAATCAAATATTCAAGTGATACACCCACCTTAAAAATCCATGTTTCTCCTGCTAATAGTTACACAGCCTTATGAAGTCACGGTCCTTTAAATTTTTCCATAAACGCAGGTCTTCTTTTGGGACTATATTCCCCGGTGGAGGCATACATTCACTCCACGCTTTTTATTGAGCTTAAACACTAAAATTACATAACTTCTAAAAAAACCTGAATACACGTCTTGTTGGTGATGATGGATTACCTATCCCAAGAACGTTTACAGTATCAACAAGTTGATTTTAATAGCAGAATGAACTGAAACCAATGGAGGTCTGGAAGGTAGGAAAAACATTTTTAATTCACTGTTCCAGTATTATCCTTTGGGAAATGATTGTCAGTAACGTAACATGTATGAAAACTGAATATATTAGGCTCAAACATGCAAAATGGGTGGTATAGTCTTTTAAACATGTCCATGTCGACGAGCGGCTGCTAATCTGAGACTCTGATTAGCATCTTCATTTCAGAAATCTCTTTTTCATGTCTCCTGACGTTGTTGAAATGTTGTCATACATCCTGGAGTCTGAGAATTCTGTTGCTGTTTGAGTATTAAAACAGCAGAAAATCCCTGATTTTTCTATAATCACAAATTAATTAGATAAAAATCTGGAAGGACATTGGGTGTCATAAAACATAAAAAAAATAAAAATAACTGCTGCTGGATGCATGGGGAAATAAAATCTGGGTATTAGTTCTGGTTTATTTGTAAAAATCCAGGTATTTTTTTGTGAAAATCAGTTCAGTTTTCTTGTTTGTCATTGTGTGTGTCTCTGTGTGTGTGTGTGTGTGTGTGTGTGTGTTATTTGGGGGTTTCTGGGCTTCAGGCTGACAGTTTGACTCTCCTCCTGCTCTCACAGCTTTCTATCTCACACTCATCCACCCTGACAAATCACGCTAAACTCCTCCGACATGTAAAAACAAACACACGTGACACAAAGACAGACGATCTGGAACTTTCCTGAGCCCCACAAACAGCAACACGGCTTCATTATCGTCACACGACTTTTGACTTGTACACATAAAGTTTGCTGTTGAAGCGTTTTGTCATCTCAGATCGTCTCGCTTTGATGGTTCCTCTTAAATTATTGGTATGTAATTATTACATCTGTTCAAAGGGGAGGCAGATTTATTTAGAGATCAAAGAACGAGGTCTTTTGTGAGATTAATTATTATTCCTGCAGCGGCAAGAATGGTTTGAGTTATTTTTTAAAAAACGCCTTTGATAAAAATACATCAAACTGGGTAGTTACAAAAAGAGCGAGCAGAATTCTGCGTCGTTGTGCCTTAAAAAAGTAGTTCGGTCTAAAAAGTCTGTATCTCGTCTCATTAGACCTGAAAATGTCACTGTGAAAATATAATAAACTGCATCAACAGAAAATCCAAAAAATGAAGATTCTTCTGCAGTTTGGTCAAGAGGGGGTTTCTGTTAAGTGCTTTAAGACAAAAATATGATAAATGCATTAAGAAATGAGTTATTGTCGCTTTCGGCATTCAGTCATTCTGGGAACACGACAGACTTCCTGCAGACGTTTCCTGTGGTTGATCAGCAGCTCGTCTGCTCCGTTCCGCCTCTGGCTGCTCATCCAAATCAAGAAATAAACTCCTTTTTCTCTAATCCCAACCAGATCCAAAACTCCTAAAAAAAAAAAAAAAAAAANCTGGCCACAAAATAGATTCAGATTTTGATGGATAGAGCTGTGAGGATCAAAAGATCAAAATTCAAAACCTTTACTGAAATGACAAGTTCTGAGCACTTTGATTCAGTAAAAAAGTTTTATTCAATGCTGTAGCAGAACGGTGTAGGAAGTAAAATGAACTTTCGGAGGTACTTCCTGTTGGTTTGAGAGGAAGTAGATGCTTCAGGCGGAGGCTCCTAACCTTTGCTGATTTTTGATGACTTTGCTCTTTTTCTCTAGCAACACTTTTTGCACTAAAACATGGTTTTAGTGCAGTAATAGTCACAATTTGGGCAACGAGAAAGAGGAAAAGGCCACTGTAAGATGGAAAAACATGGCAGCCAGAAACTCCCTGATGAGCTGGAGCGGCTGCATACCACCCTGACAAAAGAATATAAGTCTCTCGCCACCAAAGTTGACAACCTCGACAACAGATCAAGACTCTGCAGCTTGAAAAGTTGTCAAAATTGCGGAGAATTCGTAACGACCAGATGTGGTGCAGTTTATGCCAAATTTCTTCACCAAACTTTTGGGGCAGGAAGTTTTCCGCTCGCCACCTTGGAATTGTTAGCTAGCTTAGCCGCCTGAGCTCCGACACCAAAACCAAACCAAGACCCATGAACTCATCTTTTGGGTTGTTTCAGTTCATACATGACAAATACAAGCCAAAGCCAAATATTGAATCCTGGACTTGTATGTCGTGTGTTGTACTAGATAGCAATGCAGTTTTCTTACCGTGTTAGATGTTTAAAATACATGATTAATAGTCATATCCCATGTAATTTTGTTTAACATCTGTTATAAATGAAGGATTTACCTTCACTTGTTTAAATAAGAAGCCATGAGGAAATGCAGGCGTAGGTAAAATATGTTGAACACTGTAAAGGCTCTGAGTTCTTCCTCCTCACTGTAAGAGAGTTTATCTGACAGCAGCAGAGAGGAAAAAAAATGAGAGAAAAGAACCACAAAGAGAGAATTTTTAAGTTGGAAACAAAAACAGTCACGGACAGAAAGGCGTCTAGCATCCGCGGTGAGTTAAACACTGCATCGCTTTAGTTCCTGAGAAGCCGGAAGCCTTCCAGGACCCTCCAGGACCTTTTCCAGGACCCTGTCAGCTGATAAAAAAAGGATTCAGACAATACGACTGAGCTGGAAGTGAAAGCTCAGCTCTCACCTCCAACACGCTCGCCGCCTAATTGGACGACTCAGCGGCTGGCAGTATCTCTTCACCCAAAAGAAAAACTGAAGTTTCGATGATCCCCCCNCCCCAGCACTTTCTGTTCCGAGTTTGGATGGCCCCTAAAAAGTACCTGTCAGGATTTGGAACAGTTTATTCCAAAATTCTGCAGCAATTCATCCTGTAGTTTTGTTCATTTATCCAGGTGAGGAGGAAGTAATCTGAGCGCCGGCGGCAGCCAAGACGTCCGAAAATATGAGTCTCAGTCATCGAACAAGAGAGGTTTGATGTGATTTATTAGAGGTGAGAATCTTATCTCAAAACGCAAGGTTTTCCTCACAAATCACAGCCACGTGCAGCAGCAAGACGCCACGGAAAAGAAGTTGGATTAGACTCATTTGAATGCTAATTAGCAGCATTTGTCAGCTGTGTAAGAAGTCTGGCAATAAGCTTTTGGATATGAAATTTTTAAGGCATCATGAGAGAAATAACGGAGCTCCAAAAAAGCCAAATCTGTATCCAAACTGCAGAGGCATAAATTAAATGTTACTACGAGCAAAATACTAAATACTCCTGAGTTAAGAGTACTCAGAGCGAAAATCTGAAGGATTTAATTTCACTGCCAGGAAAAGAAACAGGAAGAAGAAAAGGACAAAACACACAGGGAAGAAAGAAATGATTACAGTAAAATGGATGGATGGATGGATGGATGGATGGATGGATGGAGAAGAAAAGAGAGAAAAGAAGGAAGGCTGGAACAATGGAGTAAAGAGTAACAGAAGTATGAAAAGGAAAGAAAGTAAATGGAGACTAAGGAAGAAGAAAAAGAAAAAAGGAAATAAGGAGACAAGGAAAGAACAAGGAAAGTCAAAAATAAGGAAGCAAATAAAGAAGGAAAGGGAATTAAAATAAAAGACTGATGGAAAGAAGGGAGAGAAGAAAGTAGGAGGGAAAGGAACATGGAAAGAATACACTGAAAGAAGAATACAAAGAAAGATGAAACATTTAAGGGCAGGAGGAAGGAAAATATAAGTCTTTAATATTTTCCTTCAAAGTGACAGAAGGAAAGAGAAAGACAGTCACTTTCAACCTTTATCTGTCCATCATTTGCCTTCTCTCCTTCTTTTTCCTACTTCCTTTCTCATTCTGTCCTTCATTCTGCTGCTTTCTCTCTCTTTTCTTTTTCTCTCTCTCTCTCTCTNTCCTTTCTCATTCTGTCCTTCATTCTGCTGCTTTCTCTCTCTTTTCTTTTTCTCTCTCTCTCTCTCTGTTCCTTTGGCATTTTGTTGCACATCACCTGCCAGCACCGACTCCTTCATCCTCCACATCCTCCACAGCCTAAAAGTCTTTAAACTTATTATTTTTTCTTCTATTTCTTTTGTTTTTTATTATTGGCTGGGAGGAAGAGGAGGAGGGGGAAAGCGCGAGAACTATTTCGGGTAGGGTCTCTATGGAAACAGTACAGTAGCAGCAGCAGGGTACAGTGGGTACAGAGGAGGCTGACAGCTGTGTGACGACGCCGTGGCTTCAGGTTCGGAGGAGAAAAATCCCTCCGATTCCTCAACGCCTCCTCAACGATAAAAGCCGCCATTAACCCACCTGTCTCTGTCACTCATTCATGGTCATTTCCTTATAATTATCAAAAAAAAAAAAAAAAANAAAAAAAAAAAAAAAAACAGGGCAAATAAATTAAATTTTAAAAAGTTTGTTTCTGTGAACTTAGCAGCTCTATGCAACGAGGCTAGAAAGAGCCAAAAGAGGCTAATATATTAGCCTCTTTTGGCTCTAGGCTAATATATTAGCCTCTTTTAGGTCTTTTTTGCCTTGTTTAGCATTGTTGCTCCAACACTGTAGAACCAACAACCCCTCAGTAAAAAGTGCCAAAAATACATTTCTCTCTCTATATTTTATATAATCTGTGGTCATGGTCATGGTCATTTCTTTATAATTATCAAAAAAAAAAAAAAGGTCAAGTAAATTAAATTTTAAAAAGCTTGCTTTTGTGAACTTAGCAGCTCTTTAACGTTGTTGCTCCAATACTGTGGAACCAACTACTCCTCAGTAAAAAACTATTAAAAACATATTTATTTTGTCTATATATGCTATAATATATATAATTTATTATTTATATATGATTTATCTCTATATATTTATGTATTTTATATACCGGTAATCTGATTCTTAGTTTAAGTTTTGTAAATGAAGTCTTTTATAGTTTTCTGCAATAATGCTGTGTAGTTGTTATAACTGCTATTTTAATTACTTCTCATTCTTTATCCTCTTATTTATTTTATTTTATATATATTTTTTTTTAAATTACAAATGCTCATGAACACCAACATGGCTTTATATATCTAGATTTTTCTCTAGCATCGTGTTTTGGTTTGATTCTGTAGATTAATGATGTTTTTTGATGTTCTTTCTATGTAAGGCACTTTTTAACGAGTGTTTAAAAAGTGCCTTTTAAATAAAGTTTGTTATTGTTTATTATTTCTTTGGTTTTCAGAATATAATGTGTGGATTTTCTCTTTGATTCTACATTTATTCTATTCCCTGTAGCTCTACTCTACGCCACCATCTTTGGAAACGTCACCACGATCTTCCAGCAGATGTACGCCAACACGAACCGCTACCATGAGATGCTCAACAACGTCCGGGACTTCCTGAAGCTCTACCAGGTTCCCAAAGGTCTGAGCGAGCGCGTGATGGACTACATTGTCTCCACCT
This sequence comes from Lucifuga dentata, assembly GCA_014773175.1. Classification (NCBI taxonomy): domain Eukaryota; kingdom Metazoa; phylum Chordata; class Actinopteri; order Ophidiiformes; family Bythitidae; genus Lucifuga; species Lucifuga dentata. Next base: position 17,846 of record VXCM01007095.1, read on the forward strand.
GGTCCATGTCCAAAGGCATCGACACCGAGAAGGTGAGACGTCCAGCTAAAACGGAAATGGTCACAAACTGGACCGCGTGTCGCTGATGAGCTCGTCCTTTAAATTATGACAAAGACGCTTCATTAATCTTTAATAAAACAACTAGAAAAGATGAAATTTTCTGAAAAACTTTGTCTTTGCCGACAAAGCAAATGTCACCAGCTAATCGTAAATACTTGCTTGATGGTTACATTTTCAAGTGATGGCTAGGATCTCGCTATGAGATAATTAAAGCATTGGTAGGTGGTTGCTGTAGAATTAGCAGGTGGTGGCTAATGTGTTCTGATGGTTGCTAGCATGTCACTAGGTGTTTGCTAGCATGTTTGTGGTAGTTTTCTAGGGTGTTCAATGAGCAGCTGTACATATGTGGTTGCTAGGGTGTTTAAGGTGGTTGCTAATATGTTGGTAGGAATGCAGCCTCAAGGGGGCACAAGCCAGTGTCCTCCTTGTGCCGGTCCCAAGCCCGAATAA